>JAQZBX010007633.1:0-50025 GCA_029593785.1 Cabassous unicinctus | reverse complement strand
CCTCTCTCTCAATGTAATTTTGTTTATTGGGGTGGTTGCAGCCTTAACTTCTTTCTATACTGAAATGACTAAATTACACATGCTTGAAACCCATGGAAGAAATGTCACGTTGACTATTGCTAAGTCACCGGTTGTTCTTGTTCCTGATAATCAAACCGTGGCCTATAATGAAAACAATTGCTCCTATTCTTATGATCCACAGGTCTTAAGTTCATCAGTCTGTTCAGGCAGGAAACTAACTACTAAGAGTAATAGCTCTAAAGAAAGGCATAGTAAAGCAATTAACTTGTATTTATGGCCTATGCCTTGAAGAAAATTCGGCAAGGCCATTAAAATAGATTCCTGTACCCCCTGGATGGCATACCTATTGTCGTAATTACTCAGCAGCTTGGGGGCCTCGCGACCCTATAAAACTTCTGCACAATCCCTCCAAGATATGTGATTATCAGGGCTATTGTCAGGATGTCTTTCATAGAAGTCACTTATTATCAGGACAGGTAAAATGCTTGTAGGCGCCTTAGGTGATAGACAAACAAATCATGATTGGGCCTGCAAGCACTGAAGTGTGCAAAAAGGTCTGAAATTCCGGATGTTTTCAAGTGTGAAAGTTGTAATTGTACTTACTAATGTCTGTCTAATGATGAACTTCTTTCGAATTCTGTTTTTTCTTATAAGATATTGTTGTTGTGCCAAAATTAAAAAATCAGATATCATCTAGTATAAAAGGAGCAATCTGAAATAAATAAATAAATCTCTCACGATCACCTAATCCATCCTGATACGTGCTTTTTGTTCTCGTCGACTCCGATCCTCACCTTCGTTCTCCTATCCCTCTTGTGTCAGGGCTGGACCCCGGCATATGGCATCCAATTTAGCATTTTTTTTAGTATGTGAAGTATTTCTTAAAATTGTCTTACTGATGCATACAGAAACAAGTCGTCAGTTTAGCCACTATCATTAGCATTGTTATTTCTGAGAGAGTCAAATCTATCAATATTCACTAGCATTGCAAAGTAAATTGGTAAGTTGGTAATGGTAGACTGTGATTTAGATCAATTCTCCTACTTAGGACAAACAGAAAAGTTGAACACAGTTTAGAAAGCACCTGCTTGAAGATATCTATTAACTAACAAGACAACAAGGAATTATCAAACCAGGATCTGGGACAGGATAGAGGCCCAGAGAGGGGTTGACCAATTTTCCACTAAGGGCGTTTGCTGATTCTGAGGGAATAGCTGAGGATGAGTACTTCTGACAGCTTTGTTCTGGACTAGAAACCAAAGGGTTGCACAACAGTAGAAGACTTGATTTGAAGTAAGAACAGAAGGCCATCTTTGAATCATCTCAACCCCTGAAACTGAATTGAGGTGATGTCAGACTGTTAGTGTTCTGAGATGCCTGGCAGAGGCAAATGTAACTCTTTCAGAAAGAACATAACATAAAATTATTTCTAAAAATGATTTTACAAATACAATGCTCAACAGATAACTGAAAATAACCAGGCATTCAAGGAGATAGTAGTAAATGAATAAAAGCCAGCAGAAACAATAGACAATAGAAAAAGACCCAAAGGGACTCCAGATATTTGAACTGTCAGACACCGACTTTAAAATAACTATGCTTACGACATTCAAAGAGACTCCAGAGAGAAGACTCAGAACTGACAGATAAAAAAAAATCATTTTTGTAAAAAAGAACAAAGTAAATTAATATAGGTATGAAAAAAGTACTAACATCCCTTAATTTTGGGGATTTTTATTAAGGCCAAAATAATTTTTATAATACTTAATCCCTTCTGATTTCAGGTAGTTAAAACATCTGTGAATAATAATAGCTGTTACTTTTAAGTGTTTACTTTTCACCTAGTGCTGCTTAAAGGTTCAAATTTCTTCATCTCATTTAATCTGCACAACTCTGAGAGACAGGTATCATCATAATTATTTTATTGATGCAGAAACTGAGTTCAGAGAGGTTAAGTAACTTGCTTCCAGTGAGCTATTACATGACCAAGCTAGTATTCAAACCAAGGTCTGTCTGATCTAAAGTTTATACTTTGAAAGCCATGCTTAAAGGGAGATTCAAATTTTACTTGTGCAAATCTAGGGATCTCCTGGTATATATACTGAAAGATGGCAAAGAATAAGGAGAAGCCTCAAACTGAAAACCAAAGACCAAATTTGCATAGAGCACATGCTTTAGAAATGTTTGTTCAATTTCTGATAAGTCTAGAAATTAATCATATAGTTTTGGAATGATGTAGTGAGATGTATATTTTCACTCTTCAGATAGAGTTTTGGCCAAAACTATATTCCAATTAAAGAATTCCTATAACTTGAAGATTTACCCCATATACCAATTCATGACTTTACTTTTCACAATTTTACATATAGATCATTGAGAACGGGTTAGAACCAGGCCTTCTGATATTAAAACCTGCTTCTGATCTCTATATTACTTGAAAATTGTTTTTATTTTAAATGATACAGTATGTGTAATGTGTATATATAGATATACATACACACAGATAGATATGAAAATATCAATTTGGTGTAATGAAGCAAGGCATATACCCATATACATACGCTTCTATTATCACTAGTGGCAGCAGCCTCAGTAAATGACAGAGACCACTTGAAGAAGTATAAAAAGGGGTTAACTAAGCGTACCTATTTTTCAGTGGGAAGAGTTTTCTCTGAACACACACTAAATGCACAGGCTCAATCCTCTGCTTAATTCAGAAACAGAACTCATTAGGAAAAGTTTGCTTCACAAACCTTGTGTACTCAGGAAGAACTCTTAATAGAATTGCAAATACCTACAGGAGAAATCAAGTCAACTGAAGGTAGATTCTTAGCCTACCAGAACTAGATTCAAATAGAGCAAATTTAAATAGCTAATTTTTATAGATGGTATACAGGATATAAGTGTTTTCTCATTTACACTGTAAAGTCTCACCTTCTTAAATGCCTATAGTTAGCCAATCAGGCAAATCTATATATATATTTAAATCTTCCTGATGTGAAAAGAAATTGGACAATAATGAAAATGCAAAGAAACTATTTTAAACAAAACTGTTAAGTCTGATACTGTAGGTAAACTCAACACATAAATGTACAACAAAACAAAATGAAATTAAACAGTGAACTGAATATATTTAGGGTCCAAAATTGGCACAGCCAATTCCTCCAATTCTCCTTACAGAAGTATATAAATGCTGTAAATTAAACAAACTTTCCTTTTAGCATCCATTATCTACTGGGTACTAGCCTGGGAACAGAGGACATTTAAGTATGGAAAAGATATTTAGCACAAACTAGAGAGGAAAGCAAGATATGAAGGAATTATGAACAGCAAAATGTGTAAGTGCTAGGCAATTTCACTTACACTTTCTTCTTAGTCCTAACAATAAGTTGGTGAGGTAAATATTACCCTAATTTTTATAAGTATATGAATAAAACTGAATATCAGCAACTTGACCAAAAGTTATAGTTAAGATTTAAAGTTATATCTGTTTGATCTAAGATACTTTAGGAAATAAGTACAACATGAATAAGTATACCATGTTGAAATGTTTACAGATCAATAAAGAATAGTGGAATTTGGGCTCTCAACAAGAGAAACAGAAAAGATCACAGAATATGTTCTCCTTTCCCAGTATTCTTCCCTAACCAAGTTTTCAAAATTATAAACATATTAAATGTCCTCAAGTCAAAGCTAATAAATGAAAGGATTGCTCAAACTTTATGAAAAGTCACCCACATACAGTAAAAAATTGAAATATATAAAATTCACCTCTAGAGTTACACTAAACATCTACTTTCATTGTATCTAGTGATAGTGCAAGCAACAAAGGAATTTGCAAATTTTTAAATTAAGCCATATGTGTTTCTAAGAATCCCACATATTTGAGTAGTTTTAATACTTCATAATAAAACCACTAAAACTGACTTAATAATGCCATCTCATCTAAAGTTTTAAAAAGGGAGGAAAATAAAAAAGTATGTTACCTGCAGTAATCTCCTTGCTTAGCAACCTTGGCGAGGGAGAAAATACAGTCAATAGTTGCTAGGTGATGCACTGCTTTACACAAGGAGTGATAATGTCCACTGAAATTCCTACAGAAGTAACAACAACAACAACAAAAAAAACCTGAGCAAATTGATTTCTTTTATTTATAAAAGCTAAGGATCGCTTTATTAGCTATTACAAGGCATGACCAAAATGATTAGGCATACCTAACAGTTAAGGGAGACAGAAATTACATCAAACTCCTTTTCTTTTTAACATAATAACTTGATTACTGAGGTTTCTTTTTGTTTTGTTTAGGATAGAATAATGTATATTTAAAACAGCTTCTGTGCAATGACATCTACTATTAACAACATACTATACATTTCAACTTAGATATAATAAACACAAATGAAGTTATCATTTTCATTTAATTTAAATAACATCATGAGCTGCACAGCTGAGTCACCTTTCACTGTGTTTCTTCTTCACACAAACCTGGAATAACATTTTCGATATCTGTCTCTCCCATTCTGTTGGAAGCTTCTTGAATGAAGAACCCACATTGGTCTGATTTACTTATTGCTGTAGCCCTAGTGTCTAGCTCATTACCTTTGCAAACAGTAAACAATGTAATAAATATCTGTTGAACGTAAATTTTGGAAAAGTATTCTTTTCTACTTCAGTTATCTTATTAATAATGTAGATAGATATTAAAATTCAGATTTGCTTTTAAAAAGATAATGGCCAGTCATTCAAACCCCTGGCTAATTAAAAGTATAATAGCTGATGATCTAAAAGCCTTTTTTAAAAGACTCTTCTATTCAAAGACGTTCCAGAAAAGTAGAGGAATGCATGCAGGTTTTTTTTTTCTTTTTTTTTGCATGTTATTTCAGTTTTTCACATCACAATATTTCATCTTCATGCATGCAATATCGTATAAATTGTGGATATCTGTATGTAGTGATCAGTTGTGGAAGTTCGAAATACACATAATTCCACTACAAAAAGGACTCAAAACTTAGTTTTAAGATAAGCCCAGGTTAAAAAAACTTTTTAGGTAAAGAACAAATACATAACTGAGCTTATACTTTTGCAGTAAATATTCTGTTTTTGAGAGGCATTAAGAGGATTTGTTCAATTCCATTAAAAAAAAATGTTGTGATAAATTTTTCCAAGACTGAAAAAGTGTGATTTCAATTAAAATAACCAAAAATAGGTCTAAGAGGAAAGCTGAAGGGAAAACCAACATTTAATAACCAAAGACTATGGTAGAGGCACCTATATTATTTCTTTATAAAAACCGTCAAGGTAGGTCTTCATCATCCAAGTTTTATAAGTGAACTTCAGAGAGGTTAAGCAATTAGTCTAAGTTCACAAAGCTATTAAACAACAACTAGATTCAAACTGTATCTTTATATCACTCTGCTTCACAGTGTAATTTTATGGATTCCTACTAGCATTTCCATTATTTTTATACATACATAGAAGTAAAATAGAAATAAGTTGCTTACTCTCTGAAAAAAAAATCATCTTTAGCTCAGGCATACCTTACATCCTTTTAAAGAAAACCAAAGAAAGAGATAAAGAGTGTTAGGTGGAATGCTTCTCTTAAAATTATTTTTCTATTGTAGTGTAGGTTTTAGAAGCTTTGAGAATTAGTCTGCTCCTTAAATCCAACGGTTTTTAGCATGCTTCATAGATTAAAAAGTATCTGTAGATTAAGCTACTAAGACAAATCAGTTATTTCTATATTGTCCTTATTTTGATTTTTAAAAAAATGTAATTTCTGATTTTTCTAGTCTTATTAGAAAAAGGTATTCCTTGTAAATGACTTTTTCAGGTTACAACATATTAAGTGCCAACTATAATTCTGCATTAGCTATTTGTGAACTAAAATATAAATTCATAGTATATTTTATATTTCTTTGTCTAACAGTGCAATGAATACAATTTGCCCATTTCTCACTGAATTAAAGTTCATCAAAACAAACAACACAAATCTTACTAACAATATAAGAGCCTGTGTAAAACTCCAAACATAAAGAAGATGAACCTCTTTAAAAGTGAATGGCATCAGACAGGCAGTCCTCAGTTGCCACCTTAAAAAATGTCTCCTAGTTCTAAAGATGCCAAATGCTGCAAAGATCTAATTCTCCTGGGTGGTTGTCCATTGACATTTTGCCATTGTTGGCCTGGCTTGGATTTTAGATCTGACCACTCAACTATTCTTTGGACTGTGGCACGTTATCCTTGTTCTCCTAATTACCGGGCCATCTAGCTTTCTTTCCTGGCACACTCTCTTTTGCCAAAAGGCAGAGCCACATTTGACATTTCTGCCCTTGCCACTCTAGATATAGTGCCAAAGCACTTCTGATACTATGAAACGGGCAATTTTTTTCTTACTCTCCCTTCCTCCTTCTCAGGTCCTATTCAGCCATTAAGTCCCTAATTTGCTATAACCCAGCAGCTTGAGGTTGAGGATAATTGCCCCTTCTAATTGTCTAATTCCTGGGATGGTAATGACTAACACAGCTTTAAGTGGGTCCCATATCAGTTTTAAAAAATTAAAAAAAAGCAGAGAGTGGTGGGGTAATTATTTTGAGATGGACAATGTTTTTATTAAGCCAATGGTATAAGAAAAATGTGAATAAAATGAAAAAATATAAATCTTAGACATCATCACAATTCTTAAGGAAGCCTTGTTTGACTTCTTGGTCTTTTCTATATTACTGTATCATGACAAATTTTAAAGGGATTATCCTTAGAAAAATGACAAGCTGAAAAATGGGCAACATAGATAATGATCTGATATAGTTGTCAGAACCCTTGCCTGAAGACCAAGTTTTTATCATAACAACATGCATCTTTATCACTAAGCCATCAACGGATTTAAGGCTACTGTCAAAGACCTTATGATTTAATCTCCAACCAAAAGATATTGCTGGGTCTGCAGGAAACAGATTAAGACACTTGGGTTCTCAAGGTGTTATAATGACCAGCAAAGTTTACTATCAGAGGATATCTGAAGTTAATAGAGATGGGAAATATTTCATTTTTCATTTGCAAATGCATTTAAGCTACTGTATGAGAGATACTATAATTCAGTTTTTAAAGAATTTGCAACTGAGAAAATTATTCAGTATCTACAGATCATCTTCTAGAGCACAAGAAAATAGACACATATTTTGAAAGAGGATTCCATTCAGAGTTTCTATGGCCTTGATTTCTTACAACATTTTGATCAAAAGCAGTATGACTAATGCATAACAGTGAATACTTCAGCAAGAGACAAATACACTTGTATGGCTGGTATTCAATCCTCTGATGTCAGGTTCGTTGAGGTTAATAATTTTTTAATGACATAATATTCACACCTTCTGGCACCTTAAGAAATAGTGTACATAACAATCAAAGTTGTTCTCAAGTGGAAGCTCTGGCTACAAATGCTTTAGATAAATCTGCCAATACATATTTTTTTAAAAAAACTTTAATATATTTTCTTATTTTAAAAGCAATATATGTACACTGCAGAAATTTTGGAAATCATATATTAGCAAAGTAAAGGAAATTAAAATTACCTGTAATCTCACCACCCACAAATCATCACTGTTAACATTTTTGAGTTTGGAAGTGTGTGTATGAATATACATTTCTCCAAAGATGTACAAATGTCCAGTAAGCATATTTAATAATATAATGATATGCATATATATATTTAATCTTTAAAAACTATAAAGTTTTGTATGCTGTGTATGTAAATATAAAGATATGCAGAACTGTATCATAAATTAATACTGTTTTGCATCCTCTTCTTCACCTAGCAATATATCATGAGTATCATATTCTTCAGCAATGCTATTTTTTAATGTTAGCTAGCTCTTACCAACTCTCAACTACAGCACAAAGGTGATATGGTGAAAGTAGAGCTCTCTTGGATTAATTTGGTAGTAGGGCCCAGTCAGAGGGCTGATGCAGTCATAATGGTAGGAGGTAACAGTGGGGAACTACATGAGAACAAGAGAAGAAAGGACAAATGAAAAAGACATCTCAAAGGGGAACAGATAATCAGGAATTTGATGACAGATAAAGGGACAAAAGAGAAGAAAGAATCAAGAATAATGCCAAGGTTTAGCCTGGGAGACCTGAATTTCCTTTGGCCTGGAGTAATGACAGAGAGAACATAATCCAGATCTATAAAATCATGTTTGCTACGAACAGAGTGAACATGGAATTACCTCACTAAATACCAGGACCTTAGAATGTGGCCCTTGAAACTTAAAAGGAGTAATTTTCATCAAATTTTCGAGTTTCCAGTAAAACTACTTTTTTTTTTGACTACCAAGTTAAAAAAAAAAAAAAAGCCTGGAAACCCTTAAAATGGGAAATTGAAAGTGAAATGGAAAAGGAACTGAATACAGCAAATTTCCATCCCTTGTTTCAAGACTCTAGTCAAGATAATCTCAAAAGAGTCAAAAGATTCAGGATAAGCAAAACTGGACTTCATTCTGGTCCTATTAATTCAAGACTCCTCTGGGCAACAAGAGGATTGGTACCTACTTACCACTTTTTAAAAACTCTCACATAATATCTTTTTTGTTCTTTTACTTGTCAGGTTGGTTACCTAAAATATGGAATAAAGTTTCCTGAAGGAACTCACTGAATATTTATTGGGTTTTTAAAGAGAGAGACTAACAGAGAGATTTCTGTTTAGAGTGATGCCCGTGGCTTCATCCTGGGCAGGCTCTACCGCCTGATGGTGATGGGTACACATCCTACTGCCAGACGGCCTGGCTTGAATCTTGGCGCCCTAATTTTGGACAACTTACTTCATATTTCTGCATCTCACTTTATTCATTTGTAAAGTGAGGACAATAATAATACTTACCTCACAGGGCTCTTATGAGGAATAAATGAGTGATAGAGAGATAGAGAGATAGATATATAGAGAGATCGATCAATTGATCAGTCAGTGGTGAGCTGGAGCCAGCTCCTATGGACATGCAAGTCAGTTGCACACATCTCTTCCCAACTCCAGTTCAGTGACAACATGTTGGTAGCTTGAAATCAGTCATGGTGGGAGTGGTTATTCCACAGAAATCAGCAAATACTACAAGCCCTACCACTCTCCCAGAAAGCCAGTTGTTAATCATTTACCAGCATACCACTGACTTAGACCACAGTTCCAAAAATGTTTGACTGCTACTGCTAGAGTCCATGTTATATTGATTATTACAGATGTTACCAATTTGACCTAACTTTCCTATGAATTAATTGATCTTCATTCCTTAGTAGAAATCTATTAATATGAATACATGACTATTAACAAATCAGAATATAAGATATGCTATGAGACAAAGGCAAGGACTCTTCAAAAGAATGCCATGTTATGAGAAAACAAAAAAGTAGAGGAACCATTATAGAACCAAGTAGGCTAGAGAAACAAAATAACCAAAATGTAATGTGTGAACCATGATTAGATTTTGACTTGAAAAATCTTGGGTGGAGGGCATAACTGAGGAAATTCAAATATATTCTTAAATTAATTTTAATTTTTCTTAGGTGTGATAATGGTGTTTTAATAATTATTTAGTAGAAAGTCCTTATTTTTAGAAGATGTATGCTTAAGTATTTAGGGGTACAGAAATAAAAGTATAGGAGAGAAAAAGAAAAAAGCAAATGTGGCAAAATGTTAACATTTGATTAATCTAGGTGAAGGGTGTAAGGGTAGTCATTTCAACTTTCCCACAGATTAAAATTTTTCAAAATAAAAAGTGGAAAAATATACAGGATGTAAAAAAATAAGAAAAACATTTAAAAGGAGATAATAAAACAAAATGAAACAAGTAACCCGTACTTGCACACCTTTGAAAAAGATGTTAATAAGCCTTTTTAAAAGAAAGGTAAACAAAATTCAAAGACGGCATTTCAAAAAGTGACTCTACTAAACATTCTTAGCTACAAAATGTTAGTACAGTAACAAAAAGTATATTTGTTCTTTCACCAAAGACTAAGATGAGCTTACATTTCAATAGTTTAAAAATAAGTCAGAGAGCATGTATACTCAATTATTTTATGGCAGGTCACAAGCAGAAATCTCTACTTTTCTTTTTGATGGAAAGATTTTCCATCTATTTCTCATAACAAAAAAATCAGATTATAATTTTCATTTGTAAACTCACTCTAGAAATTCCAGCCATTCAGCACTGCAGTCAAGGACTAGCTGCTCCCGGAGCTGATTCAGATGTTTGTAATTTTCTATAATAAAGGGAGAGTGAAAGCGGCTCACAGCTTTTGTGCTAGAAGAGAGGGAAAAACATAAATACAAAATCAAGGTTACTAAGAAATCTGCAATGCTACCACTCCAGAAATGAGTTATTTATTATTCTCTCATGAACCTTGAAAGTAAATAGCTATAAACAGAGCACATTCTTTAATTATGGTCCTGAACTTTATTGATTCCAAAGATCTTTGTTGTAAATAATATACTTAGAGTTTAAATGACTTTGTTCAGGAAGGTTTTATTTTTTTTATTATTTATTTTTTTAAAGTGACATATTTCTTTATTTTACTATCATGCAATGTAGAGATAGTTTTTTTTGTTTTGTTTTGTTTCTTTAAAGATTTTTTATTTATTTATACCACCCTTGCTGCTTGTGCTCGCTGTGTCCATTTGCTGTGCATTTTTCTGTGTCTGCTTGTCTCCCTTTGTTGCGACGTCTTGCTGCGTCAGCTCACCGCGCCGCGCGGGCTGGCTGGCTTGCCTTCACCAGGAGGCCCCAGGAATCGAACCCGGGGCCTTCCATATGGTAAACGGTAGCCCTATCGATTGAGCCACATCCGCTTCCCAGGAAGCTTTTAAAATGCATTTCAAGTTATATCCATATGGCAATCATATCTTTATTTCATAAGCAGAAAAATTTTTTTATTTAAATTTACTAAATGAAATACTATTCTTCTTCTTCAAAAGATTAGAAGCAAATATGGCAAAATGAAGTCTGACAAAGCTGGGAAGTAGATACACTGCTGAAGGTCACATTATTCTTTATATTTTATACTTTTCTGTATGATTGAAATAGTTCAATGGAAAGAAAAATGTAAAGCATTACAAAGAATTAATGCATTACAATGCATTAATTCAGGAGGCAAAAGGAGCTCGTAAGCTAACTACAGTTTCAGGATACCACTGGATAGGAAGAAAGGCCAACTGCTCCTCTTCTGGAGAGTATAATCTCTAAGATTTTCACTAAGAAGCCTTGGAGTGCAAAGGAGGATGTCATAGGTCTCCAGTCAGAGAATCCAGTTCAAGGCTATGATTCTGCCACACACTTGCTAGTTATATAGCTTTGGGAAAGTCACTGACCTTGCCTAAACACCATTTTCTTCATCTATAAAACGGGAATAATAATAGCAACTACATCGTAGGTGCTGTTGAGGGGACCTAGTCAGATAGTGCTTAGCAGAGTACCTATGGTGTACTCAATAGATGTTAGGAATCCATTTGTGGTGGCAGCAGTGGTGGTGGTTGCTAATGTTGATGTTATGATGATGAGGAGGTCTTAAAGAAGAAAGGGGCAGGGTTGAGTGAAGGTAGGTGATGACAGAGTGTACCTTGACCTTTGTTTGCTCCCCTACTCCTGTTTTACACTGTCACAATTACCTGTCACTGGACTAGGGGGTGGGCCTTTCATGTTCAAGATCTAATTGATCATGTGCTAACCTATCCTTGTCAAAGCTCTGATGGCCAAACAATGGATAAAGAATTACAATGAACCTTCCCCCAAATCATCTTGTCTGCTCATTCCATTTACATTACTGAATGCTCAAAAGATACTGACACTGATTTATGCCTTGCTTGTTGCTTTTAAATTGTCATCGAGATTTCTATGCAAACACATTTATCATAGCTTTCTCTTCTGGTAAAACTCATTTAGTGAGACATTTTAGTTATTGTTCTAGGTAGTTTAATATGATTTTTAGTAATTTCTCTTCACAAAACATATTTCCATTCATTAGCTGTAATACAGGACAAAAGTCAATTAAGGAAAGAATGCCTGCAAAAAGAGAAAATATCCCCTAATATAATACCTCCTAAAATCAACAATACTAGAGTCTAAAGTATAGCTTCAGGTAGCACAGAAAATAAGGATGGTACTAGGGCTAAAGAAACCCATGCTTGTGCTTTCAGCATCCTTTGCTAGCAGCAATGGATAATAAATAATTTTCTTTTAAAATTAAAATAATAAATAATTATTCACACACCATGTCAAAATTTTCCTTCATCCTTAATATAGAGTCCCTTAACACCATCATCAGTTACTACTCCCTCTTCTACTACCTTAGGCAAATGCTAGCATTTTCACCTCGTGTTCATACAAACTTGGTAATAGCAATTGTCATTAACATTCCACAAAGAATACTACTCACAGGAGTATATACTCCTCTAGTACTACTTCTTTAAATGAGTTCCCTTTTGGGGATTAAAGTCTAACCAAAGAGAACAGGCAGAGTCTCCATGTGGTTCTCTGATTCTGTTTTTGATTCATTTATTTTCATCAGTTCATGATGTAACTTACAAGCAACAAGATGTAAAGACCTGTTATAACTATGTGCCATGGAAAGCATTAAGAATAAAGAAATGTGGAGCTCAGTGAGGCAGAAAATGAAATCTCAGCTTCTTAAAAGAAATGTCAGGCACAGCATTCATCAAGAAGTTCAAGCAACCAAATTAATCTTATAATTGAAGATTCCTCAGTTTTTTTCATTGTGCTTACAGTATACACTGAGCTTTAAAAATAGAACATTAATTTATAAAACAAGAAAACAAATGTATACAAATAAGATGCCCTTTTGAAAAATGTTTTAAAATCAAAGATTAAAAATAGTTAAAAATAATTATCTCTTTGGTTAAAATTTTATAAGAAAACCAAAAAGGTAGACTTGCTTTTAATTTCAAGGATGTGGCTCTATCATCAGTCTAGTAGCACATGGGTATAGAGATGTCATTATAATTCATGTTAATAAGAAAAATAAGTATTTTTAAACTTACCTTCCAACCTTAACCCAATCAGTTGGTACACAAGATAGAGCAGAGTTCTTTATTTCAATCATAAACTAAAATAAATGCAAATAAGTAAATAGTTAGATATTTCAAATATGATTACCATTATACTTTTAAAGGTTCCTCAGCTTTGTGCTATAATAGTTTAGTAAATATAAATTCTAAATATTAAAAATAAGTCCACGCCAAGTGTCTCTTAAAGATGCAAAACCAGTGCAGTGGCTGGCCTTCTTCCAGAACTGCTGAAGCCATCCCAAGATGAGTGGGGTAAAACCCCTGGATGCCATGGAAGCTGCCATGGCCCTGGAGAATAACTGATCTAGGCCCTTTTGGATCTCTATGCCTTGGGTTCTGCTAACACAGACTTTCATCTCTGTGCTTTCCTGGAGAGCCATTTCCTAGAGGAGGAAGTGAAACTCATCAAGAAGATGGCCGGCCACCTGATAAACCTATGCAGGATGGCCAGGCTGGGCAAGTATCTCTTCCAAAGGCTCACCCTCAAGCACGACTAGGAGCCTCTGGAGCCCAAAGGCCTTTGGAGGGGCCCCTCTGCATTCCCCTAGCAGCCAGGGTTCTGCTTGAGCCCGTCTTTCCAGCCATATGGCATCTTTTAACCAACCACTTTGCAGCCCTCTAACAGGCCATGAACGATGTGTAAACAATAAAGCTTTCTGCAGGAAAAAAAATCCAATATTTTATATGGGAGAGTTTATATATGTCTATATAGCCAAACATCTTTAACTAGGATTCCAATACTTAGAAAAAAGAGTAATTTGTACTTAGCAAAAAAGTTATAATTAGGGACATAACTTGGGACTTCAATGTTTATAAATTATGTGTACATTATGAATAATTTTCATTAATGATCTTTCATTTATTAGTACCCAGTTCTCTTAAGAATTCCATTACTCAGATAAGATTGAACTTCTAAACATATGAAATTTTAAAATATTCTATTATTAGATGTTACACTAGTTTGAGATATGGTCCTCCCCCTATTCTGCACAAGAGACCATTAATCATAACAGATTTTATCCAAGGAGCTGAAGGCCTCTAACGAAAGTACTGACTTCATAAAGTCAAACTTCATGTCACAAATTGCTACCAGTCACAGCCTTTTAGAACAGCTCAGCAATAATTTGCACCATAATTTAAATTTGTAAATGTCAAAGGCCTACTCTAAGGACTACATCGCTTCAGCAAATTATAGACAGAGCCCATAAAGGATCAAAATAGAGAGGGTGAAAGTCAGGAAATGTCCACATGGATCTCCTGCTTGTTGGATCCCTGGGGTCACTTCCTGGGTTAGGGGCTGATCCTGTGTGTCCTCTTTTTTTAAGTGTCCTTAAACTTTCACCCTGTGGTCCTCTTCAGAGATGTCATCAACCAGAAACTTTTTACTCTTCTATGCTGGCTATGGAATAGGAAATTTTCTATTTCTTTCCTTTTTTTGTATATTCTAAGAATAAGCAGACAGATGTTTTCTTTAAGGATTTTATTGCTAATAAAAAGGAAACTAAATTGGAAATTAGCATGTATTTCAGAAATTCAGAATGTTCTCATGGCAACTTCCCCTCTTCTATAGTTCCTGACTTTCTTTTTTAGGTGTTGATGTAAGAAGTCTGCCTTGATTAGTTCTAGCAACCTCCCATGCCTTCTGCGGGGACCCAGTTCTATCTTGGTTAAATGCTAGATATTGTTACTCAAACTATAGCCTGTGATATCAGTAGGCTGGCAGCACTGCTATGTTTGCTGAAATTCTTAACTCCCTCCAGAAACTGCTTTTTTCAGAGCCATGCTTAACTCACTCCTATTCCCTCCCCTTTTCTTTCTCACTTAAGAATTCTCAAGTTATTTTTTATTTAAAAGATCTAACAGAGAACACTCTCCACATTTTAAACATACTAACAGATATTTGGATTTGCTGTACCCTGTGATTTAATAAAAATTTTTTCTATAGATTTTTCCCTCAGTATTTCTTTCCTCTTCCTTAAGAATAATTACATTTATCAATATTGTTTCAAATCTAAATCCTATTCTGTTCATTCCTTAGCTGATTCAAGGTTAAGAGAGAATTCTCAATATACACAAAATATGAAAGAGATTGTCACAGAAGCAGTGTACTGACTATGTAAAATCAAACTAAGCTTCTGTTTTCCATTAATTTCTTATAAACCAATACTTTTTGAGTCAGAGACCATGAGGCACAATATATTTTTTTTAGTATTCTAATGAGAATATAAAACTGGAAACAGAAGTGAAAAATGAATGTTGTCAAAATCAACACTGGCTTGACAGTCTGGCATATTTATCTGTCTATTTTAAGTGATAATATCAAGACCTATATACCGTATGCAGCTGCTATAATAGGCTTTTAAAAAAACTGTTACTATAAAAGTCATATGGAAATAAAACTGAAGGCAGAATAGAAGGGTATAAAATAAGAAGCAATATAGTTTTCCTCTCTGCCTCCTCACTTCTCACAGGTAATCATATTTGATGGCTTCTGTTCTTAAAACTTTAAGTACTTCAATTTGCTGATACCTTTGTCTTTTTTAAAAGATTTTATTTTTATTTATCCCCCACCTGCCCTTGTTTTGCGCTCGCTGTCTGCTCTCTGTGTCCATTCACTGTGTGCTATCTATGTCTGCTTGTCTTCTCGTCTCATCTTCTCTTTAGGAGGCACCGGGAACCGATCCTGGGACCTTCCGATGTGGGAGAGAGTCACTCAGTAGCTTGAGCCACCTCAGCTCCCTGGTTTGTTGTGTCTCTCATTGTCTCTCCTCTTTGTCTTTTTGTTGTTGTTGTTGTTGCGCAAGCTCTCCGCGCGAGCCAGCTCTCCGCGCAGGCCAACTCTCTGTGTGGGCCAGCATGCCGTGTGGGCCAGCTCACTGCACAGGTCAGCTTGCTTTCACAGGAGGCCTTGGGAAATGAACCTGGGACCTCCCATATGGTAGACGAGAAACCAATTGCTTGAGCCACATCTGCTTCCCTTGCTGATACTGTTATTTCAAATTTTTAACATTCAGAATTTGATAACAGCAAAGCTGAATATTTAGAATTCATTTAGTGTTTGAATGACTAGAATCAATAATTCTCAAAAATTTTTATAAAAGTCAGTCTGTATTAACATACTATTAAATTCTAGGGGTGTTGCTAAAAATCAACAACACTCCATTCTACTGTTAAAAACTAAGAAATTGCTTCCATGAAATTCAATACTTCAACCTGGTAAAGATATAAAAAACAAGATGATTTCTCTTCCTCCCCAATCATTTATAATCCAAATACTTGACTGCTATACTGTGCTTTTTCTTAAACTTCCATGCTATACTAATGATGAATAACACATCTCTTATTTTTTTCTGCCATTTTCACTTGAAATTGCTAATTGAAAACAGGACTGTCTTCTCAAGACTTAAGCCTTATCTTGGTTTGAGTAATATGGAATCTAAAATGTCTTGATTTTATCAAATGAAATCCATGGTGTTGATAATCTTATGTATTAATAATTATGAGTGCAGTGAAATAGTCATGTGGTAGAAAGACTGTTTTAGAGTTAGGCAGTCTGGGCTGGAATCTGGCTTCTAACTTATCTAACTACTCTATGCCTCGGTTTTCTTTTCTGGAATAATCATCTTTTTTGCGTTGTTACACAAATGAGGATTAAATTAGATAATATATGTAAATCACAGTTCTAGACTTGAATAAGCTCTTGATAAATAGTAACTATTATTATTAGAATAATGTGCATGGTGCTTTATGATTAGAAAGCACTTTCATGTATGTTACTCAATTGGTCTCTACAAAAGTCTCATGACACAGGGACCCACCCATGATCATGTAGCATGTAAGTGGTAGAAGTGGTACCTACACTCAGCTTTTCTTACTGTAACACCAAGTAGCCATTTTTCTACTACAAATTTTTTATTAATGTTCTTAAAACACTTTGACCATCTGTTGGCCAACAAACACCCAGAACTGTGACCCCTGGGTCACTTTTCACTTTGTAAGCTCATAATCACATGGTAAAACCAAGAGATACAATTAAATATTTGGTGCTTGCCTGTTCAGAAAATAAACATAAATGTAAATACTGTCAAATCATTTTTATTTTATATAGGACTCTGTGGAATGAATTATAAAATGTCTGCCTAAGTATAACAGCTTAATAATTGTAGCCTTGAAGACTAAAAAATCAATGGTCGAATTTATTAAATGGCATAAGATTAATAAACATTTTAACAAAGACTTTAATTTACTGAGAGTTTCTTACTTCAAATAACCAGAGTCAACAGTCTTTTGGATAAATATAGAAAGTAATGTGGATATAAAAGTTATGGCATGAAATCAAATTATTTCCACTAGAAAAATATCTATTTCTTCAAAAACCTGAATAAAATGTTCATCCTGTAGAAATTATTCATAAACTTTCCAATTTACTATTTTAATGAAGTAGAATTTCTCAAATTCTCTCAATTGGAATCTGAATATTTTATTAAACATAAGAGTATTAGTAGCATGCCTTAAGGCTCAGAACAGGACAGAAAGGTACAATCACATTTTAAAAATATACTACTTCTTAGGCGAATATTCTCACTGTCCTGATTTTGTGAATAATCAGGGTAGGCTAAACATTTGCTATATTAGAAACTATGCATGTGTCCCCAGACCTAGTTTTTCTCCCTAGGTCCGGTTTTTAGAATGCTGGTGATAAACTAAGACTGATTTATTATATGACCATCCTGTATAAGAAAAGACTGTAACTCTAGGTATCTTTGTTCAACCTTAAGAGATATAGCAGGGGGGCGGATGTGGCTCAAATGGTTGGGCGTCCGTCTCCCATATGGAAGGACCTGGGTTCGATCCCCAGGACCTCCCAGTAAAAACAAAAAAAAGAAAAATATAGAAGGTGTACGGGCCACCAGGCCCTGTGCACGGGTGCGCTGCCAGGTCCCATGAGTGGGTGAGCCCCCCAGGCCCCGTGTGCAGGTATGCCTCCCAGGTCCCGTGTGTGGGTGTGCTGCCAGGCCCTGCGAGCCACGCAGCAAGATGATGACATAACAGGAGAGTGACACAGGAAGAGCCAAGATGAGACACGCCGAAAAACCAGGAACTAAGGTGGTGCAGGAGGTAGGATGCCTCTTGCCCACATCGGAGTTTCCAAGGATTGAATCCCAGTGAAGACAGGAGGAGAAAGATGAGAAGAGAGGGCAGGAAACGGCCACAGAGAGTTGTCCAGCCAATGGACACAAAAACAGCAAAAACGGGGGTGGGGGGGGCGTTAAGATGCATAAAAGTAAATAAATAATAAATCCTTTAAAAAAAGTATAGGGGAGTAAGACACGGACTATAGTTAGTAGTAATACTTTGACGATGCTCTTTCATAATTTGTTAACAAATGTTTCACAACAATGCAAAGTATTTGTGGTGGGAGCCCTGTATGATGTTATGCATGTTTGTTTTGTAAGTTCACAATGTTTACTGAACACTTATAGTTTATGTATGTTCATGTATGAATGATAGACTTCAATAACTTGCTTTTTTTTAAAAAAAGTATACTATTTCTTTTTCTGTTTATCATTCAGACATTAATATCAAATTTTAAACAAAAGTACACATCCTAAAAATCACATTCTAAGCAGCACCATGTACTCACAAAATGTAGGTTTTCACTATAGTTGTTTTTTTTTTTTTTAAACAGCTCTACACCTGACTTCAGAAGGAATCCTTGCCATGTAATTACTGTGTGATCCAATCAATGTAAGGTAGCTCACTTTGCATCATTTCATCATCTGCAATTCCAGGGATCAAAGACTAACTTCCCTCTACTTTATCTAGGGTAAATAAATCTCTAGTATTCACAATAGTCAAGGTTTTCTAAAAAACTATTTCAACTGATAAAACTAAAATGTGAATGCATTGTTTACTTGCACAAGTTTACCAAGAGACTAAATAAACAAATAAAACATACATTTATTAAAATAATTCTTATCAAACCAGGGTATTACAACATAGTTCCAAAGAACAAAACAGAAAATCTTAAAAACTGATATTTATATCATATTCTCAGATTTTTATTAACATTTAAAATAGCCTTCCAACTAGAAAAAACACTAAAGCAAAATAAACGTTTGTTTGACTTTACCTCCTGTCCTGACACTGTCACATATTGTGCAGAAGGATTTTTTAGTATTCTTCGTATTTCTTGCAAATGTATTTGGATCTTATCTTTAACTTCTTGAATTTCATCCTTTTTCTTTTTGATTAAAGGGAAGTCAGAAAGGTCTCTGAATAATTCAGTTTTATCCCCAGTTCTAAAAAATGAAAAAAATGTAAAAACATATATTGAAGCATATTAATTAGACAAGTTATCAATTATTTTCCAATTGCATGATGAAAGAGCAAAATGCTGGGAATTAGGAAAATGGGTTCCAGTTCTCGCTATGCCACTAAATACTTATGGGTAAATGTATTTTAATTTCTCTGAGGATAGACAAAATGACCCTAATGTCATTTTCATTTTACAAGTTCATGATTCCCATGGTGAAGCTAAGAGATAAAATTAAGTACTTTCTGCTTGCCTGTTCAGAAAATAAACACAAATGTTAATACCACCAAATCATTTTTCTTTTACATAGAGTTCTTTGTGGGATGAATTGTGAAATGACTGACTCTTAAAGGATAACTTTGCTTTCACAGATTCTAAATATAAAGCAGACCATCTTTAGATATTTAGCAAATGAGTACAAGATGGCATTTGACATCTATGTTTGCATTAATAAAATACTACTACTTGAGTTTCCCTAGGCTTTATGTTTTCATCATGGGATATATGTGGAAATACTGCACCTATCCTAGATGATGAACTGCCTAAATTTTAGACATCAAAGTGTTACTTTCAGCTACAATATAGACTACTCAGACCTTTAGTATCCAGTCACGTTTCTCATTTCATATGTATACATGAAACTTCTACTATTTCTTTTGGTGATATTAAGAATCTATATCAAATGGCAAATGCACAAGATTACTTTCTTTTCTGGAAAGGAAGAATGGAGGATCTGCTACTTACTTGGCAGCTTGTTCATTAAGTATCTTCAAGTAATGCTCCACTGGATTGAGGAGTTCAGGAATTTCTAAAATAAATGTTTGGAGCCAATCTGACTGAACTTGGGAATTAACAGCAGGCATTAATGCTTGAAATTCTGACTTCAGATGATACAGGGTTTTGACAATCAAGAAAAACTCTTGGGTAGAGCACTGAAAATAAAAATATTTTTTACCGAAATAGCATAAGACACATAAAAATTAATATTCTGGACACACTCTCCTCTCAATGTTTACAAAATGCTATTATCCTTTAAATGCATTCACCAAACTTAACAGTTATGCATCACTTTCTTACAAAATAGTTCTTGAGCAAAGCATGAGTTCCTGTGACTGACACTATTTTCTAAGATTTGCTTTTTAAACTTCACTTGCAAAGAAACGATTATTTTAAAATGCCAAGTCAGCCCATGGAATCCTCTATTATCATCATTATAATTGGTGCATATTCCAAGGCACTTTCAACACAAGCTTATGGCCTAGGCTTACCACTGTCCCAATATCTAAGTATAGCATTCCTTACAATTTTCAGAATTTCGCATAATTGGCACAGCCTGTACCTAGGACATCACTCACCAGTTGGTGAATATGGTAAAAGCTTGTTTAGAGTAGGCTAATATTAAAGAGCAGACATGTGTTTGATAGTAGTTTACAAGAGCCAGTTAACTAATCTACAAAATTTTGATTTAAAGTGTTTAGCCTTCGTAAAGTTGGTCTGTCACCAAATCACCTCTATCCTTCACTTTTCAAACCAATTTTTGGCACATTCTTGCATAAACATTAAAACAGCAACAAAGAAGAGCTTCTGAATGAGTCATACATACTTTCAGCAAAGTATATTTTGAAATTCCAAAGTAAAAATCATTCTCGTTCTCTATATTGGTGAGTTCTAAAATGAATTATTTTCTGACTTGTATTAAAATTTTGAAACCCTTGTGGATATACAAACCTATGAGATGCAAACATCAAAATAAAGTTTAAAGAGAGACAGCAAGTCATAAAAGAAATCACAGCAGCATGGAAAGATGCTGCCATCTTGATGTCATGGACGTTTTGACTCAGCTCTTTTGATGAGCAATTGGTAAGTTTTCGGCAGTGCTCCTATTTTCTCTTGAGAAAAACAAAAACCTCTGACATCTGTCAGTGAATCCTTTCAAGTAGTAAAGGCAAGGTGTTTGGAGATCTGATCTGTTGGTTGATGAAGGGTAATGTACACTGATTGTCTGGCACTGGGCCAAGTATACAAAATATCAATGCTTTGACAGCCACTCTATAACCTCAAAAAAGTCAATCATAAAACTTCCAATGATTAGCATAGCTTCTGCTATCGCCAGTAAAATTACCACATAGTGCACCAAGTAATGGTACAACAGATCCTGATGACCCCATAACCAACTCAAGCATTTTCTCCCTCCAGATTAGTATTCCCAACTCTGTTTTGTACTTTGTTTTTAAATTCAGCTGAGGCATATGGAAGAGTTACATAAGTTCTCTTGGGCACTGCAAGTATTCTCAAAGGCAGTATGTCATATTCTATTAAAACTTTGGGCATGGGGGAACCTAAAAAAAGTAAACACTAATAAAATATTGGTGACAATGAAAACGTGGGCATACAAAATTAAGAAATTGGCAAGGATTTAAATTTGAGTAAAAAACAAAATTGGCTTATGAAATGTGGCAATCAGGGGTAAAAATGCAATGGCAGTCAAAACTGCTAAATCAAAAATGGTAGTGTCTAAAAGACATACCCAATAAAAATGCCATGGAACTCACAGTCAAAGACCTGGCTTTAAGTACTAATTCTGTCACTTACTAGCAAGTTATTAACCCTCTTTCAGCATTATTTGCCATCAGAAAGAAGGTGATATAGTATCTTCTCAATGTTCTAATGTTGTTGTTTTTTTACAAGGAGCAAAGGATATATAATGTATGTGAATGACTTCTCCAAAAGGTAAAACACTATAAAAAGATTATTCATTAACAATCATTATAAATACACCTAACATATTTTTTAAATTTTAGGCATATTTTGAAGTAAAAGTAAATACTTTCTTAAGTGTGGAAAACCCCTCTTGTTGTTATGATTATAAAGCTTTCAGGATGAAAATCAAAATAATGGCTTTTACTCACTTTCAACATCCAAACTTGTTTGCATATTAATATTACCATAAATGTTATATCAGATTTTCTATCATCTTTTACTGCATCTATAAAATGGGAATAATAATGGCCCCTAATTCATTGGATCAAATAAGGAGTTGTTCTGAGATAAAAACAAAAAACAAAAAACCCTCTTTTTTCTGAAATAGCAAGTCTAAGTAACTTTCCCCTTTTGCTGGGGGTCTGTACTTTGAGGATAAAACATGAGTATATCCTGCATTATAGTTGTAGGTCTTCTATATGTGTTGCTATAGGTTAAGGTGGGCAAACTTTATCTTTTACAATGGAAAAACTGGAAAAACCTTAATATGTGCAACTGAAGTTTCTAAGGATTCAGATACTCTTTCTTGTGCTGTTTACAGGAAGATTTAAAAAAATAAATTAACAATAGCAATAAAGTTCTGAGATGTTTCTTTTAATATCCTATGTTCTCATGCTGAGGAACACTATTAGCTTTAATAGATTTGATTTATTTCACACTTACTTTTTTGTGATAAATGCTACAGAGTCCTCTTTCTATGTCGGGCAATTTACGTAGATGATTTTCTATCTGACCAAACACACTAGATTCTGAATGGAGAACTTCAGATATAGCATCAAGCCGGGCATTTATTTCCCTGTGAGAACAGAGTAATGGTCATTATCAGATATGTTAGGAATTCAGACTGTTGACATTTCCCATTCTAATGTCCAGGACTGTGATACAGCCACTTAGCAAAGCACAAAGGAGGCTCCCCCTCCATATCTCAGGCTTCTCTCTGTCCCTTATCATTTGAATCCAAGGGCAGGTAGCCTATAAGGAACTTCAGTAGGGAGGTGTGGTGGAGACTGGCTAGCTACTCACCAGGTTTCCTTTTCCTCCTTGGCAGATCTACTACATATCCCAGCTCCTGGGCAGTTAGGTGTGGCCATGTTCTGCATGTCCATGCTCCTGGGCAGTTAGCTGTGTTTCCTGAGTTCTAGCCAACGAAATGTGGGCAGGAGTGATGTAAGCCACTTCCAGCCCTGCCCTGTAAAAACCAGCTCTGTGATCTTTCGCATTCCCTTTCCCCCTTTGCCAGCTGGATGCTGATGCTCAGGGCAACCATCAGCCTGGGTCCTTGATTGGCACAGAAAACCCTCCACAAGCCAAATCCACCACCAATTGTACTTTACATTATTAGCAAAAAATAAGCTAAAAGAATAGGTCTACAATGGGTAACTGAACTTTCTGCTCTGACTGAACTGACAGATTACCTCAGACAAAAAAGTTAATCACATGCTTTGATCGGAGTTTTGGTGGTGGTAGTAGTTAAATTGACTTAATGTTTGAATGAAATGGGGTTAAGCATACTAAGCCTACGCAAAGACTGGGAGAAGCAAAAGAAAAGGGTAATAGGGAGCAGAGAATATGTCATCAGGAGACATGGGAAATCAGGGTTGCAGAATTTTATCGAGGCTATATCTTAAGGGATAGGCCACTCAGAAAAAAGTGGTAAAATTGAAACTTTACTGATTAAATGTGTTCTAAATGAGATGTGACCCATCAAGTATATACAAACACCAAAGGCCCATTTTAGGTATAATGGTCAAATGTGGTATTAAAGACTGAGGGGAAGTGGATGTGGCTCAAACGATTGGGCTCCCATCAACCACATGGGAGGTCCGTGGTTCAGTTCCTGGTGCCTCCTAAAGAAGACAGGGAGCTGGTGCAATGGGCAGGTACAGCAAGCTAACACAACAAGATGATGCAACAAGAGACACAAGAAGAAAAACATAATGAGAGACACAACAAAGCAGGGAGCAGAGGTTCCTGGTGCTCCCTAAAGAAGATGAGCAGGACGGCGAGCTGGCTCGACAGGCAGGCGTGGAGAGCTGACACAAGATGATGCAATAAGAGACACAAGAAGAAAAACATAACAAGAGACACAGCAAAGCAGGGAATGGAGGTGGCTTAAGCGATTAGGATCTTCCCTCCCACATCGGAGGTCCTGGGTTTGGTTCCCGGTGCCTCCTAAGGAAACAAAGACAACGAACAGACACAGCAAGTGCAAACAACGAGGGGGTGGGGAGAGATAAAGAAATAAAATAAATCTTTGAAAAAAAAAAAAAAAAAAAGACTGATATACAGAAACATGTCTGGTGGATAGTAGGCCCTTGGTAAATGTCTTTTTGAATAAATAAACCAGGAAGTACATGAAAGAATGAACTGACATTTTGGGGGAAAAGGAGATACCTGCCATGGATAACACACCTTCATCTATCAAAACTTTGTTGCTATAACACAGAACGATTTAAAGGCAAAGTTTTCATTAGGCTCCTGCCTAAACGACTATTAAATATTAGTACTTTCCAATTAATTGAGTGGTATTATCTGAATTATCCTATGAGGTCATGTCTTTCACAATACATAACCACTATACTAACCTCAGGTCTCACTGTTTTCCTTTTTTTTCTTGCTCACACCCTCTTATGCACAACAGGCATTTGGCTTAGCATGACACAGTTACTTTATAGACATACACACTGGCTCCTCCATTCTCAGCAGGGTAGCCTCGTGAAAAAATACATCCACTCCTCTCCATCTCAACTGCCACCACTATAGTCTAATTAAAATCATTTCTTGGGAGCCAGTGTAGCGCAGTGGTTGAGCGCTGGCTTCCCATATATGAGGTCCCAGGTTCAATCCCCGGCCCCGATACCTCAAAAGAAGAAAAAAAAATCATTTCTCATAAAGGCTACTAGTTTTCCTCCCTACATCCATTTCTGTACCTTTTTCCAGTCCATTCTCCACATTGCAGCCTCAGTGGTCTTCCTAAAACTCAAGTCTGTTCATGCTATATCTCTGATTTAAGGTCCTTCCTCTGAAAAGCTTTCTTAGACTCAGCAGAGCAGAATTAATGCCTTTTGCTAACCTATTCCATATCTACACTCTAATCCCTTTCCATAATGTAAATCATAATTGTATTTACTTCTCCACTGTCTGTCTTTCCTGCTAGAATGTAAGTTAAGGGAGGACAGGGATCATTCCTCATTCCCACACCTTTGGAATCACAGTGTGTGCTCAATAAACAATTGTTAAATTGAATTGAAGGTGACAATCTCAAATACAGTGTCTGGTATAGAAATCCTCAATAAATACCATTCTTTTTTCAATCCTTTAAAACAAATTCACATAGGGAATCTGTTTAATAAGCAGATTCCAAAAACTATATATAAAGTAAACCAAGATGAAAAAATAAATTAAATTTCCATTGCATAGGATTGTTGTGATAAAATAAATCAATGTTTTGCCCTAACGTTTACCCAAAATGCTATACAAATATAAAGTTTGATTTTAATAACTCATTCCTACATAAGTGAAAGATGACACCATTTGGAATAGTTGATGTTACAGATGGTATGAGGACAGATAAAACAATGCCATCTGTGAATATATAAGACAGCCTACAAAGATAGCTACTCTCAAAACTTACAAAGGTTTTCTCAGATATAGAAATACAAGAGCAACAAGGTTAATTAAAAATCTAAGCTGTATTTATGAAGTCTACCATAAATTTCTTAGAAAGAGACTTTGAAAGAGTTATATGTTAAGTTGGCTTGGAAGCTGGGAAAATACTAAAGAAGTGGCTTTCATTCTAGCCCAGTGACGGCACAAGCAAAAAAAAAAAAAAAAAAAGGCAGCATGCTCACCTATGAATTATTTTGGTTTTAACATCCTTCATTTGTTAGGGACAACACTCAGAGGTTAAGAATTTGGCCTCGGAAGGCAGATGGCCTCAGTTCAAATCCAGGCTGTGCTATTTCTTACCTATTTAGCTTTGCTCTAATTTCTGCATCTATAAAATGGGAATAATAATGGTCCCTAACGCACAGAGTTGTTACAAGAAGTCAATGAAATAACACAGATTAAGCACTTAACACAATGCCTGGTACAAAGGAAACACTTAATAAACGTTATCATCATTATTATTGTGGTGATAGTTACTTGCTTACAAAATTTGTTTTACATAGATATCACAAAAACAGCATGAGGGAGGGAAGAATAGCACTCAAAATATAAGTTTGGAAATAATTATGCGTAGACCAACCTTAAGACAAAGACAAGCAAACAGGCATTTTGTGCAAACTGAATGACAAGGAAGGATTTCCAAAAGAGAGCTAGCCTTAGGATCTCAAGTGATAAACCTCACTGGTCGTGGTGATTTGAAGTACTGTGGTTAGTAGGTTGTGTTGACAAAGAGTGTCATAATGGATTACGGAGGTCTAAAATGGGCAGTGAAAGAGTGAAAATGTGTAGCATTGTATTTACCACAAATTCTCATCATTGGGACAGCTATAATTCCACTTTCATCTCCTATATATAGGTCAGAATGCAAATGAATGACTTATAAGTTTTTTTAAAATAAAATAACCCAATACCTTACTACTGTTCTCGAATTAGCAGGAGTAATGAGAGCTTCCAAATAAATGTAAGAAAACAGTATGTCAGATCACCAGAAAAGAGAACCATTATTTTAGTGCCATCAGTGAGACAGATTTGGTGATTATGACAACAAAACAGGAAGTACCACTGTCAATTAGATGATGAAGAAGAGTATCTACAGTTGATTTTATAACACTATATATTCTAAACAAATGAAAAGAAGACACCTGAGTCATTTCATTCCATATGGCAACAAACAATGGACTTGAGGTGCTGAGGATGACAAAGATTCTTCCTTACTACCAAACACTCAAGGACTAAACACTCAAGGACTAAACTTCACATTTGGAGGTGAGCTGGGTGATGATGTTAATATCCATTTATGTGGCTATCATTCATAGACACAGTGCATGACCTATAGCTGTTACCAAAGTAAAGATGTGAAGGAATCTGTACTTACTGATTACTATTTGTGGATATGCCCCTATAAATCTGACGTAAGTTTATTGGGGGGGGGAAGGGGGGAGGTGTTTTATTGTTATTCTTTTGTTTGTTTTGTTTTGTTACCAAAAGTTTGCTCTAAAGACAGATGATACAAAATGAGTACATTAAATTCAGACATTACCACATTGGTCATGCTATATAGCTAAATCAACTACCTAAATAGGTTAGTAGAAACATGAACCATAGGCGTTCATAGAACTAACAAAATGATAAGGACAAAAATCTAAAGGAAGGTAAGAAGCCAGAGAAACAATCCAGCAGCTAAAGTCACTTTGTCCCTGAAGAGATATGTCAGAAGAAACTGCTGTGAATGTGAATCAGCTTCAAAATAAGGGCAAACTGGAAGTGTGAACCTGTAGCCTAGATTAGCATCATTTGGACAGACTAAAAATTTCATGCACTGAATTTGACTTAAGCTGATCTGAGGCTGGTAGTACCATTAGGGACCTGACAGAAGCAAACAAAAATCTTCTCTGGGTATGGCCTCATATTATCCTAAAAATAAATTTCCAAATAATAAAACCAGTACATAGACAAAGTTAACCAAGCACAAAAAGAAACCAGGAAAGAACCAACAGAAAAAATAGAATATAAAAATAGACACAAACCTAGCAAGCTATTGGGGGAAAACTAAGTGCTTAAAAAAAGAACCCTTAATGAATGGGAAAAAAAAAAAAAAAAAGTCACCAAAAGAAGGACAGGTGGAGAAATTAGAAAGCACTCAGTTATGTAATTTTCAGTGTTTATAGGTAATCTTTCTTTGCTCTCTGGCTATTTGTAAGATTTTTATCTCTGATTCAGTAACTTGTAGTATCACTATGATTTATCTAAATGTGGATTACACTTATTTTTAATCACACTTTGGGTTTATTTTGATTTCTAAATCTAAGGAGTCATACCTTTCATGAAAAATTCTCATCCTTTATCAGCTCTGTGAATATTGTCTCTCCTCCCACTCTAATTTTCTTCTAAAAATCTGATGAGGATTATGTTAGACCATCAAATTTTAGATGTCTTCAATCTCTTATATTTTTTATCACATTGTCTCTCTGTGCTACATTCTACATGTCTTCATGTATCTCTAACATTTCAATTAGTGTATCTAATTCCTGCTAAGCCCATCCACTGTTTCCAAAAGTTGTATGTAGTTCTTTTTTTTAAATCAACCTGGTCCCTTTTGATGGTATTTTTGTTCTGTGCACCTATGTTTTTTTGTTTTGTTATGTTATTTTAAGGTACCAGGGCGGGGGATTGAACCTGGGACCTTGTATGCAGGAAGCTGGCACTCATTCACTGAGCCACATCGACTCCCCTGAGTTGGTTTTTTCATTTGTTTGTATGTTGTTTGTTTTTGTTTTTAGGAGGCATCAGGAACCGAACCTGGGACCTCCCATATGGGAAGCAGGTGCTCAATTGCCTAAGCCACATCCACTCACTGTGTGCCTATGTTTTATTCTCTATTTCTTTTAACTTGGTGATTTGGTATTTATCTTTATAATTACATCACCAACAAGTCTTAGGATTCTAATTCTGCTGTTTGGGATTCCTAGGGACCTGCATTCATGGTGACTTCTTTCACCATGTCTTTTGTAACATGTCTTCTGGGATTCTTATGAGGCCCCAACTGAGTGTATATCCCTTTTGAAAGGATTTGCATTTGCTTCTGCTAGATACCCTGAAATATAATGGGACCATTTAAGTCAATTTCACAGCTTGGAAACTGCCTGACCACAGAAATAGTATAAATGGAAATTGCTCACCTCAGTGAAGGTGGGCCTATGGTTAATAATTCTTGCAAAGTTTTCCCCCTGATGCAACTAGGCCAAGACAGAAATATTTGTTATCTTTCACTGAAATTTTAGTCCTCTGAGTGTCACATTACTGTAGGCTCCCTAACTGAAAAGGATCAAAGACCTTCCCTGTCTCCGACAAGGCAATTAAAACTTTTTTTCATTACCAAGATCTACAAAGGCCCAGAGGATAGCTGCAGCATGGGAGTCAATTCACTTCTGTATTCAGTTCCTTTTTCAACCTGTCCCTGCGTGTTTTTGTTTTTTTGTGTTTTTCTGTATGTGTTTTTTTCCCCTACTAACCTGTCCCTGAGTTTGTCCCTTAATTTTTTTTTTTTTAAAATCAGTCTCAGTTATGTCCTAAAAGGATATTTGTTACACATTATCAAGCATATTTAGTTATTTTATATAGATAGATAGGGAAGAATTTTTATGATATTAAAGCCACATATTACCAGAAAATGAAATCCTTCCATAGCATTTTGAGGGGAAATATTCTGAAACTCCTTACCAATAAAGGCATAAAGATGAAGAATGATAAAGCTTACATGGCACGGAACCATGTAAAACAGTGAACCCCATGGTGGATGAAGGAGTGTGGTTAACAGTACAAATATGACAGCATTCTCTCATGAACTATAACAAATATACAATAGTAATACATGGTGTTAACAATAGGGTCGTTTATGGGGAAAATACACCAAATGTAAGCTATGGACTATAGTTAGCAGTAATATATTTATGCTGTTTTTTTCTGCATTTGTAACAAATATTCCACAACAATGCAAGGTGTTGGTGGTAAGGCTTTGTATGGGAATCCTATATGCTATGCATGATTGCATGATTGTTTTGTAAACTCACAACTTCTCTAATAAAAATAAAATAATGAAAAAAAGAATGATAAAGCTGAGAGAGACAAGGAGGAAAGTAAACCCAAATAAAAGTTGCCATTTACTACTGGTCATCTGAGCCAGTCTAGATCACACTGAAATCCTGATCCTATAGAACAAAGTACAGGCCACCTAAGGTTCCTGAATATATGCATTCCAAGAGATGCAAGTTAATCCACATACACTGACAGTGAGGACAAACATTTTTTTAGATACTAGGACTTAAAGTTGATTTTTTTCTTAGCAGCAGTCCCCTTTTCTGCTCCTATTCACATTCAAAAAGCAGAGGCAAAGGAATGGGGTCAGCACCAATCTATCACAGCACTCGGTTATGTACCATCTATAGTTCATTTCTCATTGACAAGCAGTACTATGTCCCATGGGCTGAGTAAAATCAGAGTTACCATTGGTGAGTGTTGTATTGGCAGGCACAAAGAACATGGGAAACCACAAAGAATAAATAAAATCCCCCAATTAAGTAAATTTCAAGACGCTGGAGTTAAAAATGGCATTTAGTTTTGTTAATATAAATGAAATGTTAAATGGGAGGAAATATGTAATATTATATTACTTAGTCATTTAGGCCAAGGCTTTGAATTAGAAATATAACCATTAACACTCTAAATGAATGGGTTTACCAAAATAAAAACTAATTATTTAAAAGAATTAAGTATCGCTAAAATGTACTTAGTGCTTTAGAAAATTACACAAAATTGTAGTTAAGAACTTACTTCCTAACACCAACAATTTCCATTTCCTTCATTTTAATTATTTATGGAGTTTAAATGCAAAGAATAAACTTAGCATGTTTAATTCACTCAAGCAGTTTTCTAAAAATCATATTTGGATCATAAAGATAGTCCTCAATTGCGCTAATTATAGTACTGAGCTATACAGTGAGTAACAAATATTTTACTTTAGGTACAAAGTCTTCCACTACTTGCATCTCTTTTTCCTCATAATCTCCTCAAGAAAATTATTACTTGACCAAATTAGATCAGAAATTCCTTGGGAACAGGAACAACACCGTGTATTGAGAATGAATAAACAATGTTAAATAACTATCTTATTCTATTAAGTGAAAGACACAAGTCACTGTGTATGCTATGCCTCCATCTATGTAAAAGGAAGGAAGGTTATATATTCATATTTGCTTGCTTATTTTTTTAAATGAAAAGTCTCCAGAAGTATACACAAAAATGTAATTAATTATCTAATGGGATATGGGCAGATGAGGGGCAGGGATGAGAGAGAAACATTTCACTGTATGTATTTTCATATTTTTAAACCTTTGAACTCTGTAAAGATATTGCCTGTCCAAAACCTCAAATAAATTACTTTTCATATGCTAGAAAAAAAGTACCTGGGGTGGAAACAACAACAATAATAAAGCAAGGGGAAAAACAGCCACTTCTTCTTTAGTAAACATTTGTTAGCCTCCCTTGCTGTTAGGTGTGACCACCGGAATAAATCCAGTCAATGAGATGTGAGCAGAAGTGATATGTCCTATTTCAAGACCTGGCTCATAAAAAAACAAAAACACCTACCTATGCTCCCTGCTCTTTCCCTTTCCACTGGCTGGATGTCAATGCCCAGTATGAACTTGGAAGCCACGGGCTGAAGAATGAAAATACTCTGGAGTTTCTAAATACCTATGTGATGAATGTCTCACCCTACCCCCGACTTAGAAAGGTCATAGGTCGTTTATGTAAAGAAGAAAAAGAAGAAATTAACTTCCATTCCGTTTGAGCCATTAAACTTTTCTGGTCTTTTTTGTTAGCAATTTGCTTCCCTAGTCGATTTACTATCTTTACTGCTATCAAACTGGTTAAATTTACTTAGTCAATCAAACATGAAATTGAGCTCAAAAAGTTCCAAGGATTTGGTCAGGTTTAAAGCTTAAAAGAGAAAGGTTGGGATCCAAGCCCAACCACATAAAATGACAGTGTTTCAACTGTTAACCATTCTGTCATCCTGAGAAGGGACTGACACAAAGACTCTTACCCACTCCTCAGTGGTCAATGTAGATTCTCTACACAATCCTGTCTATAGCTACATGCATAAGATAAAACACAGACAAGTGCCAGATTCAAGAGAAGTACGGGCCTGGACAGATCCTGGACTGCTGACAACCTAAGCACACAGTCTTCCCCTTGCCATCACTGGAAGCCTCCAGGTGAGGAATCTTACAACTCTCCCCCATCTTTCTAAACAAGATATAGTAGAACTAACAGAAGCTCTCAAATCTAACACAGGCTCTCTAGACAGATAAACCTGGGTTTGAATCTCACTTTCACCTGATTATAATGGTAGTAGTGGTGTGGTAATAGTGCTATTTAAAAAAAAAGTGTGTACATTTTATATAGAATTATTTGTTTTAAAATAAAGCGTTGAAAATATAGCTAGAAAATTATCCCAATTGCATCCCTTTTCTTTTCTTCCCTTCCCAGAAGTAACCATTGTCCTGATGTTAATAAATATCCTTTCTACCTTCTGTTTTTATATTTGTAGCACTTATATCTGAACCCCAAAATAACACAGGGTATTGTGTGTTACAAAATTTAAATAAATGCTATCATGCTCTATGTATTCCTTTACAACATTGTTATTCTGAGATTTACTCAGGTTGATGCATGTAAACCTAGGTCATTCATTTTAATTGCTGTATTATATTTGAATGTATGAATGGGTTATTTATTTTTCCATTCCCCTATTGATCCTTTTTTGGTATTATAAAGACAACAGCTCCCTTCTTAACTGTATAACTGATACTAGGAACCACACTAATCCTTTACATATACTGTCTTATTTGGATCTCACAAAAATACTATGAAGTATTGTCATTTCCATTTTACAGGTGAAGAAACTGGGGTGTATAAAAGTTCAAAACTTACTCAAAGTGACACAAATGAGTTAGGGCCAGTACTCAAGGTGAAGTCTAACTTCAAAACTGTGCTTTCAGATAGGCCTCTACATGCATGGTTGAATAACTGATGATTAACCTTCTGAATTTCAGTGTTTCTCATCCATAAAATAGAAGAAATATCTATCTCAGAGGATAGCTGAAAGAATCAATACTGATATACTGATCAAAATGTAGCACAGAAAAACACCAGTTTCCCATCTTGCCATTTTCTTTTCATACCCTTGATTCTTCTGAGGTTTAAGTCCTCTGCTTCTCCAACACAGAGACACTTTTATAGAGTATCTAAGATCTTACTGTTTAGGCATACTCTTCCCCTATTCCACTTTGCTATTTTTCTCTCATCTCTCAGATTTGGACCTCTGTTTCTTTCTTCCCAAATATTTTCCCTTACTTTTTAAATAAATATTTTTCTTTTTCATCCCTGAAATCAATCTAACATTTTGCCTAGATACCTTGACCTGGATAGAATTCAGGATATTTTTCAAAGATAAGATGGATAAATGATTTTACAGGATGAAACTGCATAGAGTTTGCAATTTGTAAAATTCAGTGGTTCTTTTCAATTTCAGTTCAGTTGTTGAATAAATATACAATACATTTAAATGATAATCAAGACACTTGTTTCCATTCAAGAGGTAAGTACATTAGATCTCCTTGTGCCAAAAGGATGGATTTGAAATAACTGGGCCTATCTGAATGACCAATAATGCATTCAAATTCTACAGGTCTGGCATTTAAAGAGCTATAATATAAAAAGCTATAATGTGATTAAAGGAAATCACATATATCATATAATATAAAGAGCTATAATGTGATTAAAGGAAATCACAGCATACCCACATGCTTCTAAGCAAATAAATTCAGAATCATATGTGCTTAGAGCTGTGAGTTAAACTTTTTTACACTGTACTTAAAAATAGCTATGCTTAAAGCTGGAAGAGGCACCATCCTTACTAAGTCACATGACTTTCCTTAAGTAACTTTTACCTACTGCAATTCCACTAGGGATCTGACAAGATGTTACTACACCATTTCTTCCAGTATTTAGCACAATGCTTTCACACCTGACCAAGCAATTAATCCTCTAAAAGAGAAAAAATGATTTCTCCAGAACTAAATCTGTGGCACTAAAACAAGGAATTATATAAAGGAAAACTATCTCTTCTAAGGTTCTTTTAAAATCAAAGAGTTTTTCTCAGGGAAAAAACTTCCTTACATAGGCGTGCCTTTATTTTTAGAGCCTAGTTAGAACCCTAAGATTGTCAAATTGGATTAATTTGTTCATAATTTACCACTCACCTGTTATATTCAAAACATTATGAGATATAGCCCCAATGTACTCTGTGGGTGTGTTGGGGTTGGAGGGGGTGACGGTAAGAAGTAGGACAAAACTGAGAGGAGTTAACTTTCTAATGGGGAAGGAAGGAGAAAAAGGAGGGCTCCTCAAAGGAGATATATGAGCTGGGTCTTGAATGATTCACTCTTATAATTATTCATTCAATAAATACTTAAAAGTGCCTGTTAACAAATGAAATAGTTTTGTGAGAAAGAAAGACACTAAATAAACATACCCAAACAATTACTTATTATGAAATATCCAACACATTCCCAAAGAATGATACAAAGAGCATAAATGAAATTAGATAGCCAAAGAAAACCTCTCTGAAGAAGAGATATTTTAGGCTAAGACCTAAAGGATAAGGAGTTAGCCATGGAAAGATTGAGGAGAAAGGGAAGAACATTCTTGGTAGAGAGACCATGAGAGACCATGAGACCACGTACATTCTAGATACAAAGACCATGAGATAAGAAAAAGTTTGGGACACTCAGGAACTAAAGAAGGCCTGCATGAGAAGAACAAATGAGTGCAAGGGAGAGTCAGATGGTAGAGTCATGTTAAAGAATTTTCATTTTATTTTAAGCACAATGGGAAGCCAATTATGTTTAAAACAGGGGAGTGACATGATTCAGTTTTATTTTGAAAATAGAGATTAGCTAGGAGGCTACTGCAGCCTCACCAAGTGAAAGCTGATGATAGTTTAGACCAGGGTGACGGCAGTAGAGCTGGCAAGATGTGGACAGACTCAGTAGATCTATTTTAGAGGTAAAATCAACAGGGCTTAGTATTAGATTAGATGTGGTTACAGAAAATAAAATGCCAAGAAAAACTCCCAGGTTTCTGGCCTAAGCAGCTCATTAAGGGGAAGTAACAGTTCTTGAAAGGGAGCAACCAGTAGAAGGAAAGGGTTGTCCATGATAAGGTTGAGCTGTCTGTGATATATCTATGTGAATATGAATCTAAGTTGAATATATAAGTCTGGAGAATAGAAGAAAGCAAAGGCCAGAGATATAAATTTGGGAATCACTGACATTTTGATATTTAAAGCCATGGGAATAAATAAGGTCATGGGAGTAAGGGTAGAAGACAGTGAGAAGACAAGTGAGAAGACGAGGGATGGGAGTGAGCTGAGCTCCTAAGACTCAGGTCTCAGGAGCTCCAACATTTAGATGATACATATAGGATGGAGAGCTAGAAATGAAGTAGGAGGGGAACAAAGACGAGATGTTCACTAGGTATTAAAGGGGAGAAGGATGTCTTAGAAAAAGGAAACAAGAAGGTGCAAACCTCTGGAAATAAATTATACCTCAGAATGTTGGGAGAACTGTACGTAGCAGGGGAGTGATAATTGTACATTTTTAAAAAAAATCAATCCATGGGCAGGCAGAGTAGAAACAGAAAAGCACAAGAACAGAGGCATGGAGATGCTCAGTTTCCTCAATAAATAGCAAGCCTTTATCTGACTGTTTTTCATAAAAAAAGACTACAAAAAGGTAAGATGATATATTACAACTTCTTGTCAGAGGTTCAATGATTTCTCAGATTCCGGTTAACAGTCTATTGGCACACACTCACATATGCACACAGGAGACTGGATTTCCAAGAAATCACCATCTCACTAAAGGAAAATTCTTTATTTCCAATCTGTTTTGTGTGCTCAGATAGGATCATTTACTGAGGCAAAGATATCCTAGCAGGGGTGTGGGTCTGGCACTACTGGAGAGAATGGTGATAAGGTCATCAGCATCTGATTTATAAGAGAAGCCATGGCCACAGATGAGTTCCTACATAGTGTTGAACGTGAGAAGAGGCTCCAGGAGAGAACCCTGGTGAGATGAACATTTAAGGTGCTGGGGAGTAGGTGTAGCTCAGTGGTTGGGCACCTGCTTTGCATGTACAAGGGCCAGGGTTCAATCCCTTGTACCTCCTAAAACAAAGAAACAAACAAACAAACTGAAGGTGCAAGCAGAAGAATAGGCACCCACAAAGGCAAGATGATTTCTTTTTCTTAATTTTTTTTCTGAAAATAGAGTATGCTACTAAAACATGAATACTTCTAAGACAACCCAATCAGCCTTGGAAAATTATTATTTTGCCTAAAATATCATCTACATATTCAACCCATTCTTTTCAATTTTTTTTCTCTATTAATATTTACAGGCAGAATTTGCATTTTGGATCTTTTTGACAAAATCATAAAGTACATATGGTGTACATATAAAAGATTGACAAGACTATACCACTTCAAAGACAGAAGAAATTAAAAGATGGAATATCAAAAGAATTTTTTAAAAAAAGGAATTAAATATAATTTATTTAATGTTAAAAGTCCTCATAACTAACAGCTTGCCAATGTGATATTCATTTATAAGAAGAAGCCGAGAACTACAGACTGAAGAACCTTCTTTCCTAAAATTAGCAGAAATAAGTGTAGGTTACAACACATAAGAAGGCATAATCCGTTTATAAAAGGCAATGTGGTATTGCCAAAAGATGGAAGCAACCCGTGTCCATCAACAGTTGAATGGATAAATAAAATGTGGTATATACATACAATGGAATGTTATTAAGCCATGAAAAGAAACAAAGTTCTGATACATGCAACATCATGATGAACCTTGAAGACATCATGTTGAGTAAAATAAGCCAGACACAAAAGGACAAATATTGTATGACCTCACTGATATGAAATAATTAGAATAAGCAAACTCACAGAGTAAGAATCTAGAATATAGGTTATCAGGGGACAGGATGAGGATAAGGAATGAGGAGCTAATGTTTAAATTGTACAGAGTTCCCATATGGGTTGATCATAAAGGTCTGGTAATGAATGATGACGATGGTAGCCCAAGACTGTGAACATTATTAACAGCAGTGAATTATATATGTGAATGTGGTTAAAAGGGGAATAGGTTGTATATGTAACTTGAATAAAATTAAAAAAAAAAAAAAAAATGGAACTGCACAACCCAGTGCACCCTAAGTTAAGCCATGGAGTACAGTTAGTACAATTATAAAAATGTTCCTCCATGAACTGTAATAAATGTACTACACGAATGCAAAGTGTTAATAACAAGGTAGTACATGGGGACTCTGGATTTTATGCATTACTTTTCTGTAAATCTACAATTCTTTCTCTAAAAACAAACAAAAAAGGCAATGTGGTTTCAGTAAAGTAAAATCCAGTCTCAATAATCTAAGGAATTCTTTTAATTAATCATTGAGCATAGGGTAAACATCATTTATACTTTTCAGAAGTCACTAGTAAACTCTTGTACCAAAGAGGCCATTTAATAGAATAAAAGGGGCTAGGGGATGGAAAATCCTCTGAATCTTGAAGTACTTTGGTAATGGATTTGTGAATTGTGTAACTGCTCTGAGAACTAGAATACGCTAAAAATACAAAGAGGATCTTAAGGGATTTAAAAGAATTCATGGATGACTGACAAATAATGGAATCTTACAGAACTTTGGTAGGTCTGCCTTATCTGGTTAAGTGCCCTTGTCACCCATTATTTGTTCTGTGATCTTACCACAGAAGTAAAGCAGACCCTAAACTAACCTTGGCTGTCAATGTCAGAGACAGAATATTAGCCTGGATGGTCCACTGATGTGTTAGGCATGACACTTGTTATGTCAGTGTGGAAAAAAAAGGAACAATAAATATATACCTGAGTCACAGACTAATCATCTGAAGATTTTCTCTAGGCATTTGTTTGCAATAGGTTGCAAAGGCTATTGATATTTAACAGGAATTCTTTTGGAGTAGATTTTAATGGATCAGGAGGATAAAGGTTTTAAACTATAAGCTTACAATAAAGGTGAAAAGAAAAAAAGATTTGTTTGTTTGTGGCTAATTTACATGTTAAGGTTCACACCTGAAAGCATCAATGTTCAATGCATTGCATATCTTCTATCAGCTTTTCCGAAGAGTTATGATCCCAAGGGATACATGATTCAGCCCAGTAAGAGCACATAACATGGGTCTAGTGAATTTATCTCAAATTAATTCTGATCACACAAATTAAATTTAACATTAGAAATGAACCTTTAAATTCACATGAAAAAGTCCACCAAAAAGTCGATTTCTGCTGAATATTTCAACCAAGCAAATAAACTAGGAAGAATTGCTGTGGATATTTAGGCAGAATGCTACACGACTATTGTTGTCCACAGATTTTCTTCAGAAAGCTATCTTGTCTGCTTTTGCTCCTCAAGGTTCCCTTATTTCCTTTAATATTGAACTAAAGCAGATACTTCCATTTTCAGAATTTCTTCTTTACATCTTTATGGTCAAGAAAGGAAATCAGAGTGATCCACTAAAAACTGAAGTGATCTGGTAATCATTGTCATCAAAAGTGTCTTAAGATTAGTACTAACATTAACAACATTTGCTCTCATTTACTGATGATGGCTATTTACTAAGCACAGAGTAAAATGGAGCTAATAATAGCATCTACTATTAAGGTTATTGTGCATCTTAAAAGCACCTAGCATAGTGCCTGAATTATTGTCTCATGTTATTCCTTACTGAACCCTGTGAGGAGGTACTTTACCATTTCAAAGGTGAGAATACAGAGGGTGAGAGTGACTGACTGACTCAGTTGACAGCACCACTCAAAGCAGTTCTCTTAACCATCACCCCATACTCTCTTTGGTTTATCTATATGGATAGCTGTTCAGGATGAAGGTTAAATGCCTGCTCCAGCGATGGAATCAATGCTGATTTTAAATCTGGGCTATACTTCTACTAGCAGTAAATACTGAACAAGTTAGTTAAGCTCTCTAAATGTTTCCTCATCTCAATGACCTAGTTCGAAGGGTTAATCTGAGTATTAAATACATAGTTAATACCTAATAAGAGCTCAATAAATAATAGCATGTATTCATTCAGTAAACACTGACTGAGCTCCTATTAAATGCCAGGCACTGTTCTAGGCATAGCCCCCAAACTTTTCTGCAAATCAGAATCACATGGGAAAGCTTTTCTGTAATGGTTAGGCTTATGTGTCGACTTGGCCAGATAATGGTGTCCAGTTGTTTGGTCAACCCAGCACTGGCCTAATTGTTACTGTGAGGACATTTCATGGACTTAAATCCTTAGTAAGTTGATTCCATCTATGGCTCATTACATCTACAATCAACCGAGGAGTTTGTCTTCAGCAGTGGGAGACATCTCATGCAATCAGCTAAAGCCCTTAAAAAGAGAAGTGATGATTTCAGCAGTCAGAAGAGAGAATTCTCATCTCTACTTCAGCCAGCTGGCTTCTTCTGAGGAATTCATCAAAAATCTTTATCAGAACTCCCAGCTCTGCAGCCTGTTCTACAGAATTTGGACTCATGCATTCCCATAGTCACATGATACAATTTTATAAAATCTGCTAATATTTACGGATATCTCCTGCCAGTTCAGTTTTCCTAGAGAACCCTGACTAATACACATTCCAAAGCCCATGCCACACGTTGGTCCCATTACATCATAATCTCTGGGGATCAGACATATGCATCAGTAGTTTGTAATGCTTCCCAGGTAATTCTAATGTGAAAACAAGTTTAGAAGCCACTGTTTTAGGCACCAGACTCTACTACCTTCCCAAAAGGAGCTCGAAATTTACTGATTCAACTTTCCTAATGTGTCACAACTGAAACCTCTTTCAGATTCCTACTGTTATGCTGTAACTCAGATCTTCAGCAGCTCTACATGGACTTGCCAACTTGTCCCCTCTTACACTCAAGTCCAGCTCAAATCATATCATTCTTGTGGCAGTTTGATATTATTGATGGATTCTAAAAAGAAATACTGATTATGTTTGTAAACTGGTCTGTTTCTCTGGGCTAGTGATACCCTTAGATTGTATCGAATTCAGAGGTTTCACTTTTACTTGATTAAATTATGACTAGGGCTTTGATTGGGCCATGTCAGTAGGACATTGAGTCCCTGTCCTTTGGTGGACAGGGACTCGCAGAGAAAACCATACGGCAGAGGAGAGAGTTGGGAGTTTTTGATGCCGGAGTCCCGGGAAGTAAACACACAGGAGAAGAACACAGAGGAATAGAGACAGCTCCATAGACATGGCAGAGGCCCTGGGAAGAGAGAGAGCCTAATAGCCTACAGCTGACCTTGTGGAAAGACCAGAGCAGCTGAGCCCAGAGAGAAATGAGCACCAGGAGAGAGATGAGACTTATCCCAGCCTACATCTGATATTGGAAGAAGCTGGGACCACTGAGACCTAAGAGGAAGAGGGAGGCTGAACCCTTACAGACATCGGCAGCCATCTTGCTCCAACACGTGGCAACAGACTTTGGTGAGGGAAGTAACTCATGCTTTATGGTCTGGTAACTGTAAGCTTCTACCCCAAATAAATACCCTTTATTAATGCCAGCAGATTTCTGGTATTTTGCATCAGCACCCCTTTTGCTGCCTTATACAACTCCCATCATTGAATTAACTCCCTCTGGCTACCTGGTACCTCTGGCTGGTACCTCTGGCTACCTTCAGCCTGGTGTTCAAGGTCCTCTACAAAAGGCTTTGACCTATCTTTCCAGGTCCCCTTTCCCTAGTCCCTTATGCTCCTGATGATCCAAAGTAACTGGATAACTCACTTTCCCCAGACACATCTGTATTAGCCAGGATTCTCTCGGGAAACAGAATCAACAGGAGATCTCTGTCAATAATATAAAATTTTATAAGAGTCTCTCACGTGACCGTGGGGATGCACAAGTCCAGGTTCTGCAGGCAGGCTGCAAACCAGGGGCTCTGATGAAAGTCCAGTGAAAGGTCCTTGATGAGTTTCTGGGAGAAGCTGGCTGTCAGAAACGAGCTGGGAAATTCTCTCTGAATGCTGAAATTACTTCCCCTTTTAAGGCATTCAACTGATTGGATAAAAGCGTCACCCATTGCTGATGCAGTCTCCCTGATTGATGCAGATGTAATCAGCCATCCACGCAGTAAACTCACTGGTGACCGAAGTCCATAAATGCTCTTGTATTACAATTAGCCCAGTGCTTGCTTGACCAAACGCCTGGACACAATTACCTGGCTGAGTTGACACAGTAGCCTAACCATCATTACACCCATGTTTTCCAATCTGCAAGCAGGCTCATTGTGGGGGACAACGAAATAATCCTCATAACTCTAGACAGTCCACTGTCGGGTACAAAATAAAAGCTTCCCCAATTAAATATTCTCACACCATTTTTTATAAACCATGGTACCCTTGGGGAATGTAGGTTCTTAAAAGAGGCTGACATACCTTTAATTTCATGATTTTATATCATTTCAGATTAAATACACATAAAAGACTTCCTTTTACCTTAATTTAAGGAGTGGCTGGGTCACCCACTTCTTTAACTTCCGCCGCCCAAATGAAGTTTTAGTATGGTCTAAAACCCAAAGTAAACTTCCTTTGGTTTTCATGTCAGTCTAAGAAAGACCAGAAAATGACTTTTATTAACTTGTATCAAAATAGCTAGTTGCATCAAAAGGCTAGTTTCTCATGTGCCCTAATTATCCCATATACCCCAATTTTAAATGTGTTATACATGCCCAGCATAAAGTGCGACACATAAAATGTGTTCATTTAATGACTGATGAAGAAACAAACGAATACATACATACATAAAATAAAGTCTTGATAGTCTGCACAGTAAAAGGACAGTCTGTAATTTTTAGTTATCTAAGAATTAGCAGAGGGAAGCGGGTGTGGCTCAATGGATAGAGCTCCTGTTTAGCATATGGGAGGCCTCGGGTTTGCTTCCTGGGGCCTCCTTGTGAGAGCAGGCTGGCCCGCGCAGCGCGGTGGGCTGATGCAGCAGGGCCTCACAGCAAGGGGGAGATAAGCAGACACGGAGAAAGCACACAATGAATGGACACAGCAAACACAAGCAGCAAGGGGGGGGATAAATAAATAAATAAATAAATCTTAAAAAAAAAAAAAAATAGAATTAGCAGAGCCCTCTTTTAAAATATATGCTTCTTCTAAGCATCTTAAAAATGTACTTGTACACTTTCCTGCCTTGAAAAGTATAATGTAGTAAGGATAATTTTCCTTTGACAATTCAGAACCTTCCACTGCCTCAGAGTTACCATTTAAAAACTAATGTTCCCTCAACAACACTGGACAAACAGAAGGTACTGGAGATAAAGGTGAACCTGTATTGTTGCATTCTAAGAACTTATCCTAGAAGAGTTTTATTTTAGTATGTTTTATGAAATCTCTAATAAAAGTTTACTCACCTTTGCTTTACCAATTAAAAGTTAAGCCCTAAGAACAATATGTAACTAACTTCAGATGAGAGTTAAGTTTAATCAAGGTTTTATTCCTGTATTACAGAAAACCTACTGATATATTTAAATCTTAACTTGAAACATAGAATGCATTTCCACTGCGCTGTTTTGTTTGTTTTTAACTTTTTCCTTTCCCCCCAAATCAATGAGCAAGTACTTACAGAGGCACTTCCTACATGTGCAGTCCTGAGATTGGCAAAGTTATATTAAGACATAGTCCCCACTCTCAGGGCCTAGCTTGGATGCCAGCTGGCAGGAATCAGTTATAAAAGGCATGACATAAATTACCCAGGCCTCAGGAGTTAAAGCAGAGCATGCCCATGGAAATTACAGTGGTCACAGAAGACAACTCTGAGACGGGCTGGATAGGCAAAGCAGACTGACAAGGGCAGTGCAGATGAGCAATGACACTGAATGTTCTTGAGGCAAGACCCAGATTGGCCTAATGGGGTAAATGGTCCCATTAGGAGAACAGAGGAGGGGAATCATGCTCCAATTACTTGACATCAATGGAGAAGCAGACTCAGACAAGAGAGGGTTGGGAGAGAGACACATCCTTTTAGACATTTGCTCTCCCTGACAGCCATCCCTTTCCCCATTATCCCTTTCCATTGCTCCATGGAAAGAGTGGCCAAAGCTGAAATGCAAAGACAAACAGACGACGTTAATTATCATCTTCTGTTACCTACCAGGGCCCAAGTCCTGATGATGAAAGGAATTTTAAAGGGTATTTTGATTATAGATTATTTTTTGTCTTAGGGTATTGATTTAAAAACTGACTCCATCGTAGCAGGATTTGAATAGGGAGGATGTGACAAAAGTAAGATAAGCTTGGAATGCTGGAGCTGTGCCTGTAGGCCCTGACTATAAGCTCTTCCTTTATCCAAGAAAAAATCTTTAATTCCTACTTCTTGTTTCCTATCATAGGAATATACACAGATGAGAGAGAGACTTGCAGAAAAGACTCTCAGCTTTTGGAAATGAATGGCAAGATGAAAATGTTACTGAATGAAAGTAAGTCTGACTCAAGTATACAAGGATTGGAAGAGGGAGAAACTAGGTGAGAGAAACAAGTTAATAAGGTATAGATTCAGAGTCAGGAGAATAAATTTAGTATCTGCTTTAATTTGCAACAGTAATAAATATTTCTGAAGAGCTTTAAGCCATTTGATCCAGATGGTTCAGGTGCCCCACTATTTAACCAAATGGCTTAGATTGCTTTTTAATTCTATGACTTTATGTTATGGTAACATTAGTTTCACAATATACTATTTCATTTCCAAGTCATAATTAAATAAATAAAAGCAATAATTTTTAATGTCTACATTATCTTCCTACTCATCATTAAAATGCAGATAAATGATGAAAATTTGAGAAGTGAAATATGTACCTTACAGTCTTAAATTGCACATCACAGCATATTTTATATGCTGGATAATGAAATAAAGCTGCAGACATTTCAACAAAAAGTTAAAGATATGTAGAGAAAATATAATTACATAGACAAAAAAAAAAAAAATCCACTCCATTTTCATTCTCAAAGAGGACATCTTTCCAAAGAAATATTTATAGCCTAGTACCCTGTCCTGCATTTCCCTTCATGATATAGAAATTGTCAGGATGGGCATGTCTTTCAATTATTAAAAAGGACAGCTCTATAGCTCCCAAAGCAACCCCCAAAAAAGTATTTCAGTAAATTTAATTCTCCAAAAATTGAATGCTGCAGTAATCAAGTAATAAATAGGTAACAAGCAGAGCAGCCAAAGTCAAGACTTACTGTTATTTCTCATCTGCACTCCTAAGAGTAGACCTTATTCCAAGTTTTTTTTTCAAAACCATTTTGAATCAACTAGCCCTTATGTTTGCCTGACCTGATTCTGTAGGATTTCCAGATTCCTTAAAGTTGTTCCATTAATTGTCATAAATTCCATTTCACTTGAAAACTGTCTAAAATTCCTGTAAAAGAATGAAATATAATCAGCCATGATATAAGTGCAGAAAGAAATAAAAGACTACTTTAGACACTAGAAACATTCCAATAACATTATGACAAAAGTTATTTCTTTGAAAGGGAATCAAATCAAAAGAAGCAAAAGGAAAATTCCCTGGGTCACTGTCTTCCATTGATGCTTATACTGTGAAATAGACTGATGTGAGGGAAGGGTATTTGCTCTGAAATCAAGGAAGGGAAGCAGAAATACCAATATTGTTTTTACATTTCCAGGAACAGAAACAAACATAGTCTTTTTAAAAAAGATTTTATTTATTTATTTTATTCTTCTTTTATTTATCTCCCCCCCTCTCCCAGATAGTTCTCATCTTTCTGCTCATTGTTTGCTTGCCTTCTCCAGGAGGCACCGGGACCGAACCTTGGACCTCCCACACAAACATAATCTTTTTTCACTGGCAAAGCATGCGGTAGTATCTTCAGGGTGGCTAGAAAGTTAGCTAGATATAATATGTCAAGATACTCAACATTGCCCTCCTTATTCATTAGTATGAGATCATCTTGATAAGCACTTTAAAAGCTTTAATTCAACCTTCTGATATGTGCAGCACATGTTATTTACTCTGTAATTAACAACACATTAAGGTGGTCAGTATTTAACAGAGTAGAAAACAGAAAAAGTAGCAGAATGTATTTCCTTAAGCTTCAAGAATTTACATTCTCCTTATGCTCTTGTAACTATTTTTAAGCAGATAAAAAATTCAATAGCTTTCCAGAGAGCAGAGAATTGAGACTGTGATATAATGAATAAATTTATGTACAATTTCAATTTTGTCCTTTCATGTTAAAAATTACATTAATCAATGCCTTACAAATAAAAGAATTCAATTTCCTTTATGAGCCAGTCCTCAGGCATTTCTATTCAAAAGCACTATAGCCTTGATGACTAATTTTTGAAGGCAAGAAAAATTATAGGTGGTCACTAAACTATCTGGAAGGAAAGCATGAGTGTCTGGACTATAAATCTAAGCACACGTCTTAAGACTGTAATAAGATTTAAATAAAATCCAGTTTCCCAAGCGAGTTATGGAAACAAGCATTTGTTTAGGTATCCAAGGAGCCTAAGATCAGAGCCAATGAACCAGTGTTCATTGAGAGATCCTCTACACCTAGAAGATTCCCCCAACTACATGGCCCCAGAGTCCTGTAAAAGAACTTACTGCATATTAGAAAGTTTTCCTAATAACTCAACACTGTCCCTTGGCAGTAAGTTTATTTGTGGCAGATTTGACCTGTCTTCCAAAAGATGGTAACTTGTTAACGATTTTTGGAGAGAAGCAAGACCAACACAGATGAATAACAGATACCTGTGGCCCTTCAATCCCTCTTATACTGCTGGTTAAGAACCAGGAGTCTATGGGAAAGATTTCAGGGGGTCTGTGAGCTTGAATTGAAAAAAATCAACTTATTATCTTTATTTTCTCTGACTTCTAACTGAAGCATTTCCTTCACTTATGAATGTATGCAATAAATATATTACAGTAGTATTCATTTCACCTGACTGGCAAAAGGTTCCGTGGTTAAGAACCCCTGCTCTTAATAGCACTTCCCTTAATTTGCCTGGAGTTATAGCAATTTATGGTCTTCTTCTACCCTTCTAAACGATCTAAGCTTCTCAAAGGTGGGGCCTAGAGGAAAGCAGGTGTACAAGAAATGCCTGTTTAAACTGAAAGTACCATTTTACTATGGGGAAGCCAACAATTTTTTTTTGTTTTTCCTTTGAATCACAAAGCCCTAGAAAGGTCTGTAAAATACTCAGGAACCCTTAAAATGGTAAAATATTATTTTCAAACAATAACTATGAGGTAGTGATTGCCTGTGTAACTGAGAGGTGTTCATGTAGATTCGTGGTCAAGATCAAATTGGAAGGGCTCATAGCCTGCCTGGACTCTGACTCACTAGTAGAACAGTTAACTGAGTGTTTAGGTATGAGTCCTTTACTACCAGTTTCTGGCAGTTAGGTTTAACCTACACCCTGGGGTTAGTTAACACTTGAGAACCTTAATCAGACACAGACTTGCAGGAATGCTTAGCTGGCATGAGTAAGACCACTCAAGAACCCATAATCCAAAGAAGTCTTCAAAAAGCATCTCAGCTGCTTTTATCTCCCATCAACACCAGAAGTGTAAGAAATAATTTCACAAGTGAAGTAAGGGGCATTTAAGGTGTGTGGACTATCCGGAAATACCACTCAGTTGCGTACACACTCACATGAAAGAACAGGATAATCTCGTAAACCCAATACTCCATAACCTTTAGTTATTTGAGGGTTATGTCATATGACTCCAACTAAATGTGTAATTCTGCTCCTGATACATATTTGTATATGTCTCAAGTGATCCTTTGAAGCAAGGCACTGTTAAAACTACAAAAAGAAAGTTAAAATTTCAAAGACCTTAAAGAAGAGTTGACATGACTGTTTTAGTGCCTGCTTGCTAAAAAGTATTTATATGTGTGGCAGAGTTTGGTTCGGACTAACATACTTCCTGGTTGGGGTGGAGGTAGGGGTGGAGGCCTAGAGCCTATCCCTATAAATCATTATGGGAGACTCCCAATATCTGCCAAAAAGAATCCAAAATAACTGAATGATCAAATTGGCTTAAGTTGGTACACAACACCAGACTTTTGCAGAGAAAAAGTATAGGATCTTTTTTCCTTAGCAGTATTTAAAATCTGTGTATATGGGTGGGGGAAGTGGTATGGTTTTTATATTTTCCCTTCTTATTGAATAAGTAATCTCAAATTGGATGCAGTGAGAAGCAAGGATTTTCTTTAAACTGATTATCTGCATGAGTTTTAATAAGAGAGATCAACCACAGGGCAATCAAATTGGATTGATTTCTATCAAACAATAATGAGTTTCTCATTATATTTGGCTGATAATATATTCTGCGATTGGACTCTTCCTTCCAAATCTAAAAGAAATTTCCTCTGTCAGTGTCTAGTGACATTAGGAATTACATACATCATCTGAATGAAAGGTTGTATCTGCCAGCCATCTCATGTACTAAATAGAAAATGTTCACTGACCTGAAATTCTCAAACAATTCTACATTATTTACCCTTGTGGAAGAAGCCAAATTTTATGTGCTTTGACATGAATTTTATAAACAATGACTGGATAGAAACCATGCTGGGTGAACCTGGATAGAAATCTTCTAAGTGACAAGGGAAAATACTTCATTAATATTTCAGATACCAAAAATACAAAGATGTCTTTTTTCTCAAGCTTTATCATGGGAGGAAAAGGTCCTCACTGAAAGGTTGTCAGAGAAAGTTAAGACCTCTATATCATACTCATCCTACTTCAAAAAAAAAAAGAAATACAATCTTTCTGATTTAGACAAAGGCACTAAGAGGTGCAGACATTATCCATAAGATCAACCCATTACAGAGACCCTATTTAAATATTAATACTATTAATATTATTTTTAAATGGAAATAAAAATACCAAAAAATCTACTACATTTCACATGAAAGCTGAAAATAGTTTCTCTATATACATTTCTCAGAGCTCAGACATTCACCATTTCTCTAACTTTTTGGTGGTTAATTTTATTAATGAATTGCTTTATAATACAAAACTTCAATTTTATTGTTAAGTTAACTTCCAATTGATTTTAATTAAACAAAATTAATATGACTGCATAATAGGTACACAAGGATTTTCAAAGAGCCTGTGAAAATATTATAAAGATACACATGTTTAAGAAGACAATGTTTTCTCCACTTCCTAAATGCTGCCATTAAGCATACTGGAAAGGAAAAGAACAAGACAGGTGTGTTAGGAATCCACAAGATCACCCCCAGGTTTGATGATTCACTAGGAGGACTCACAGGACTCAGCATGGAGTCATACTCACAGTTAAGATTTACTACAGTGAAAGGACATAAAGCAAAATTAGAAAAGGGAAAAGGCACATGAGACAAAATCTGGAGGAAACCAGGCATAAGTTTCCAAGAATCTTCTCCCATTGGGGTCACACAGGATATGCTTAATTGCCCCAGCAACAAACTGACAACATGTGTGAAATGCTGTCCACCATGGAAGCTCATTAGAGACACAGCACCCACGAATTTTACTGCGGGCTAGTCACACAGGCATCCTCTGCCTGGCATGTATCAAAACTCCAGAATCTCAGAAGGAAAGTGGGAGTTCAGCATAAGCCATATTGTTTGCACAAACAGTTTAGGCACAGTGAGCCATTCTTACAAGGGAATGGCAGGAACCTCCCGAAATCCAAGATCCCAGACCCCAGATCCCAGATTCTGGCCAAAGGTCAACTTTGCAATCAGGCCTTTCTAAGGATAGCCATCTCATGAGGCTCTTTTCTCTATATACCTCTTTCAAATTCTATTTCTTTTGAAGTATTATGTGTTATATTCTTCACTTTTGTTTTCCTTCTAGTTTATGCTTCATTCCTAAAATGACCTTTTTCCTAATTTGTCTTAAATCTTACCACCTCATTTCAGAGTTTTTCTACTTCTCATTTATGTTGTTCTTTCATATCTAGTATTTTATTAACGTTGTTTAGCTTTTTTTTGATTATAGTTTTTATTTCATATGTGGACATGTCTTTCCAACATACATTCATATCTGTAAAGATGGTATTCTGCTTCTTATTCTTTTTTCTTATAATAATTACACATTGAATTTGACTTTGATCTAATTTATGATGCTAATTTTTAAGTGAAGATTGGTTTTCCTGACATTTTAGAATAGGAGCATTGTTTAGGATAACTATTCTTATTTCATTGAAGTCCCTCTTCTGCTGTTTTTGCATAGTGTTCAATTATGGCCCCTGACTTCTGCTTTTATCCAAAAAAGATTAACTGTAACATAAATAGCTAGAAAACCAGAAAAATATATGAAAAAACTGTTTCCATATACTGTAGTACAGAATTTTAATCCCTGAGAGAAGGAAAACAAATGAGGTAAACACTATGACTTTGCCTTCTTGGGGACTTAAGAGAAACTAAACTTTATGAGACAGAATAGCACAGATGACAGAGCTGCACACCAAGAAAGCTTCAGAGATCTGCAGAAAAGTCCCTCAAGTCTTTGGCCAAGAACCAATCCTTACATGTGTGGGTGAACCTCCATGAGGCCAGGGAAGGAATTACCAAAAACTGGTAAGATAAACAATTCCCAGAGCTCACACAGGGCTGGGAATATTTTGCTATATCAGCCAGAGTGGAAAGACCTCCAAAAACATGGGGCATTAGGTAGAAGCCTTAGTACTGCCTTAGTAATGGAACTAAAACAGACCTAAAGCAGAGTCTCGCAACCTTAGCACTATTGATATTTTAGTTATATATATAATAGCTTTGTTAAGATATAATTCACATACCATACAATTTGCCTATTTAAAGTCTACAATTCACTCTTTTTTTTTTTCCTCTTAACTTTATTTGTACATTTAATAATCGAAAATATAAACAATTAAAAACTAAAAAGTAAACACAGATGAATAAATATATACATTTCTCCATTAAATGTAATGGATACATATAAATTTTTTTTTTTTTTTTTTTTG
>JAQZBX010007632.1:0-50032 GCA_029593785.1 Cabassous unicinctus | reverse complement strand
TTTTTCACTCATCATAATGCTTTCATGGTTCGTTCACGTTGTAGCATGCATCAGAGCTTCATTCCTTTTTTTTTTCTTTTTTAAAGATTTATTTATTTATTTATTTATCCCTCCCTTGCTGCTTGTGCTGCTGTGTCCATTCGCTGCGTGTCTTCTCTGTGTCTGCTTATCTCCCCCTTGCTGTGAGGTCTTGCCGCATCAGCCCACCGCGCCGCGTGCCGGCCGGCCTGCCCTCACAAGGAGGCCCCAGGAAGCGAACCCGGGGACTCCCATATGGTAAATGGGAGCTCTATTGATTGAGCCACACCCGCTTCTGTGCTTCATTCCTTTTTATGGGTGAATAATACTACAGTGCATGTGCATATCACATTTTGTTTATCCATTTGTTTTTGGAGATGGTGTCCAGGGGTGCAGGGGTGCTGTCCAGTGGCGATTGGCTTCTGGCTGTTGTCCATGACCTCTGAGGGCGTGGGTGTGCTGACCGGCGCTGATTAGCTTCCGGTCACTGTCCATGAGGCATGACGTCACTGTTCATGAGGCGTGGGGCCACCGAAAACTAGGTGGGTGGTGGTGGTGGTGGTGATGGCCCTCTTGCCCCCTCCCTCTTTGCTGGCTGCCTTCTGACAACGCAGCCTCTGGGCATGTGCTGCAAGCTGCAGGGGTGGGGTGAGTGTGTGTTTGTAAGCCACCTCTTCTTAGCTCGCCTGTGTGACTCTGCAGGTTAATGCTCCCCAGCAGGCCAATGCCCCAGTTTCTCTTACCAGGCGTATTAGGTTTTCTGTCCCCTTCCTCCTTAGGTCCCTACTCTATCCTGCCTCACATTCATCTGCTGATGGGCTCTTGGTCTGTCTCCACCTTTTGGCTATTGTTAATAATGCTGCTCCGAACTTTGGCCTACAAGTATCTAAGTCACTCCTTTTGATTCTTTCGGATGTATACCTAGGAGTGGAATTACCAAGTCATATGGTAATTCTCTACTTATCTTTTTGAAGAAATGCCAAACTACTTTTTCCACAGTAGCTGCACCATTTTACAATCTCACCAACAATGTACAAGGGTTTCGATTTCTTGCATCCTCTCCAATACTTGCATTTCTCCATTTTTAAAATTACAGCCATTCTTTTGTGGCATAAAGTGGTATCTCTTTGTGGTTTTGTTTTGCATTTCCCTGGTAGCTAATGATGTTCTCTTTTCATGTGCCTGTTGGCCATTTGTATATCTTTTTGGGAGAAATGTCTACTGAAGTCCTTTGTCCATTTTTAAATTGAATTGTTTGTCTTTTTGTTATTGAGTTGTAGCAGCTCTTTCTATGTTCTGGATATTAAACACTTATCAGGTGTATGATTTGCAACTATTTTTTCCCATTCTGTAGGTTGTCTTGTTTTAAGTACTTCTTAATTCAAAGAATTCTACGCAGGATAAAGATTGATGGAAGAAGTAAAAAACATCTTTTGCTTCCTGATTTTTTTCACTTGGCATTTTTAGATAATACTAATCTTGAAGAGGTATCAAATTCGCAAAAATCAATCACTACCAAAAAACATCTCCTCTCTGGCTCCTTTGCAGGGCTCACAGTCTCTAGATCCTACAATTCCTTCCGTTAATGAGGTGTCTCTGCTGAAAAGGTCTATAGGACTTCAGTATGTAGTTGAAGAAACTGGCACTCAGAGAGGTTAACCAGCAGTTGTCACGATGTGGGCAACCTCCGAGTCAACATGCTTAAAAAGGCTTTTTTTTTTTTCTTCAATAGCTTTCTGTTCATCCATGAATAAAAAGTAAGTTTTACAACAGAAATAATTATTCGTTTTTTAAAAACCCCTAATGAAAATCTTGACATATTGGCAAATTTGCAATGCCTCCCCAACACCCACCTCCTCTTCTCCCCCAAAAATGCTGTTTCAGTTTCCCTGTACTCGTGCCTTGAAGACCCAAAAGCAAAATATGACCCCAATAACTTGCCTTTTGTATTATACACGTTCCTCAAAATTGCCTCCCCAAAGGTCACTTGAATTCTCATAATATCACTTTTGAAAAAATGAAATGCCATGACTACTTAACTCCCTTCTCCTAATCTTTCTGTTTCCTTCTACCCTATATAGGTAGTTCAATCCTTCCCGCCTCCCCCTCTTTGCATTTTACTCCCACTATCCAGGGGACCTGGTCTGCCTCCTACAACATCCTTTCTCTCCCCTTTTGAAAAACAATTGAAAAATTCTTTGCTTGCTGCCCACAGGGAATCCATCCATTTAGCATAAAATTACACAGGAATTCCCCACATAGAGAACATAAAAATTTCCTATGATGTCAAGTGAGTGTTTCTATGGATGGCAAGCTCAAGGAATGGCAGCTAACTGTTGGCCAGTGCCCAGACGAGGATGGGAGTGCTGTGCAAGCCCCTCAACCAACACATTTGTTTTTGCTGAAATACTTCCTACTGCTCCCACTCTTGTCTTCCCTTTCCCCTTTTTCACTTGAATAATCACTAGCAACAGCAGAAGCCTAATTACCCACACCATCCTCTCTGCGCTCCAATCATGGGTAAAAGGGGGCAATTCCTTCCTTATGAATACATTGCCTTCTTAATGATAAATGATGCCAGCAGTGTCTTATGAATGGGATTTCTGAGCCCAGCCTGGGAGCTTATGAAGTTAACCCTGAACTTGCCTTGGTGGCAACTGTCACCTGCCCTTCTCCACTTCCCTCCGCATTGCCAGCAAGACCAGGACCGGGCTGCTTAAGAGGTGCCTCTGGGATGTTCACACCATATGGTAGCTCCGAGAATGTCACCCTATGCTCTAGGGTATTTTTTTCCCTGCAGCTTACACAAATGGTAAATTATTATCCATAAAATAATGGTAACGAGAGACAAGGGCATGTAAAGTATCTGCTGTAAAGCCTCCATTAGTAAATGAGATTGGCTTCCCTATTCATGTGAAAAGTTCAAGGAGGCAATCTGGTTAAACGGCCATTTTGCATACAGAAATAATATGCCATAATGGACCTTTTCAAATAAGTTTGATGTTTTCCAGAACAATTTATTAATACTGTTCTTTGGAGGAATAAGGGTTGAAGTCTCACGAGAGAATAACACCGGTGGTTTTGGGGGCAAGTGGTCACGGTTCAGCAGATTTCATGGCTGTCTGAAACACACGCCGTCCTCTGCTAGAGAAGCTTTACGGCACTGCTCCCCCCACCCTCTTTTTATCCTGGAGCTGTTTTACACCAGAGAAACACAGCCCTGGTTTTCAATTTTCTATAAATGGTAGCCCAACCAGTCGTGATGTGGCTGCAATCCGACCTTTCGCTCTTTTCCATCCCCTCCCTCAGTAATCACTGGCCTTCGTGAGATGAGAACCATGGCTTAGGAAGACTAGAAGGGGAAGGGTGATGCTGGGGGGAGCTCCAGGTTTGCAAGGAGTAAGTTAGTAATTTACCAGTTTGAAGAAGGTTACACAGGCAAAAACCCATAATCTGGCTTCTTGGCTGGATCTGTCCCTGCTTATTGACATGAGCGTGGTGAACTCACACAAACCGCTGCAGAGCTCACTGTTAGGGCTCAGTCCTAGAGTCCTGAAATAAGAGACCAAGATGAAATAAGATAGTTACTCTGGGTTTGGGGTACATTTTCTGAAGTGCTTACTTATTGCTACCTTAATTAATAATACCGTATTTATTTATGCAAGTGTATTCTGCAAAGTACTAGCTTTGTAGGTTTTTAAAAGGGTTCCTTGTCAAAAAGACATTCTGGAAACCCTGGAAAAATAAAGTTAAATAGTTTTATTTAACATATTGCATAGTATTTAATATATTTATTCATTTTGTGAATCTCTTTGGGGGGACGGGTAGTTGACAGTTTGTTACATTTGCCAAATTTATTTGACTTGTTGAGGGATATGTTTTGTCAAACATACTTGTATTATCAGGAAGTACAGAGGGAAATGAATTGAATTTTTTCAGCCTCAAATAGCATATATGATATAAGGTGGATTGAGAACAATAAACAGGATGAGAGTGGGATGGTGACGCTTCAAGGTTCTAGAGATACTCTCTCTTCCTGACTTTGATGAAGCAAGCTGCCATATTGGAGAGGCCGGCAAAGAACTGAGAGCCTGCCTCCAGCTGACATCCAACAAGGAAAGGAGGCCCTGGAGCCTACAACCCTCAAGGAACTGAATCCTGTCAACAACTATGTGAGTGAGCTTAGAAGCAGATCCTTTGCTGCTGATGCTTCACAAGAAGTTGCAGACCCTGAATGGACTTCTTGATTTCAGTCTGTGGGAGACCCTGAGTAGAGGACCCAGTGAGGCTGTGTTTGGGTTTCTAATCCATAGAAACTGTGAGATGATAAACATGTGTCATTTTAAGCCCAGAAGTTTGTGGGTTTTTTGGAAGGAGGGGGTTGAAGTATATAGAAATAGATAACTACATTTTGGTCTAAAATCTAGGATAATATGAACCAGTGCCTCAGTGGAATTAGTTCAGAATAATATAATTGAGGATATAAGTTTTGAAGGAGAAAAATGGATTACTTTTCTTAGGATAAGAGTATATTCCAGTTATGAAGAATGGAAAAAGCAAAGGTTTATAATGTTAATCATTGCAGAGAATATTTCTTCAGAACTTATTATATGCACGGAACTATAAGGAGTAGAAAAATGAATAATTTTTCCTGTCCTCAAGAGACTTTTTTGGAAGTGGAGACAAATAAATAATCAATCATCTGTTTTCAAAAGTAGGACTAAGATAAAGGTACAGAGTGCTATAGAAGCTTTACTCCTATATGTGAATTTTGAAGAGTTTAGTCTCAACCCAGTGGAAGGAGAGAACAAAGGAAGTTTACATGGAGAAGATGCCAACTAAATTGGCCTTAAGGAATAGGTTGTACTTTAGCAGGTGGAAAGGGTGAACAAAGGCATTCCTGGGGGAGGGGGGGAGCATAAGTAAAGGCACAGATATTAGAAAGTGTGGGGTATGTTCAAGGAGAGAGCAAGTATGTAATGAACATCAAGTAGGGTACCTCTAAGAAAGAACTGAAACCAAAATTAACTATGTAAATGATTTTTATTTGTACTGGGTGGATTTTTATTTCAACAAATTGTATCAAGGGAATGACAATTTGGTTTCCAGAATGAAAGAACAGAGTCTCCGTTTCTATCCTTTTGGTTCCAGCTCTGACACTGGGAATAAACATCTCCCTTTAGATAAGCCTTTTATAAATGACCTCAAGAGGTCCACAAGTTTAAACCTATGATTTGAGATAATATGAGATTGAAACCATCCAAGCAAACAACCATCAAACCCTTAGTCACCTCCAGATAAGATTCTACAATGTCTCTTGGAAATGTCTAATATTCAACAACCTTAACCGCTATACTACTTTTATTGATTTTGTGTTTCCCAATGGCTAATTACCTACTTTTAAATTATGAAGGTACTTATGTCTTCTCTTGGAAAAGTTATGAGTTTCTCCGACCTTTCTTTGTAGGTCCTTTTTCTAAACCCATTAATAATTGTCATGTTCTGCTCTGGGCCTAGTCCAGATTTTCTGTATCTCTTTAGTAGTAAAGACCCCATCTTGGCAGAGCACATTAATAAAGGGCCTAACGTATGACAGGTAGGGTTAAACAATGACTTGGTTTCCACATTTTATATTCCATGCTCATGTCATCACGTGATGTTTACTTCCCAACATCAGTCCCATGTCGTGGGTCCACATTTGTTCTGCCTGTCATGAATTCCAGAACTATACAAGAGTCTTGGCTTCATGAACAGCTCACTAAGCTCCCTGTAGAGTCCTGGAATTCAAGAGTTATTACCCTTCATAGGGGCTGTATTATAACAAACATCCAAAGTGATTAGAATTTTAATGTTTGAAAACTGAAAATGAAGCAACATTACAGGTGCCTTCTCTTGGTTATGTGGTAAGAATGTTCCCAAGGCCTTTCATAGGCATTATCCTAGTGAGTCTCACAAATACCCTGCCAGGGATGTTGAGTGGTTCCTCATCTGATAATCATTTTACAGTTGAACAAACTAAAATTTAGATATGATAACTTATTTACATAAGTAAATTGTAATTGGGACACTCCTAGAAAATCTAATCTAAACTAAACAAAACTGGGACTTACCCCTTCAAACAAATACTTTGTCTCCAGATTCTTCCCTAAATTGTTTAAGCATATAAGCCCTAACTAATTAATAAGGAAGTGCAATTTAGTTGTAGTATAGAAGCTAACATGTAGACACAGATGCTATATTTGAATTATTAGACTATGATAAGGTTAGTGAGTAGTCTTTGTGCATGGGCAGCCCAGCCAGTAAGTGTCCAAACACTGCCGGTAAGGGCCACTATACCACTCAGCTGATGTGAAAAGAGGAGCCTTTCTACTTAGCTAGCACATAAAAGAAGGCGCCCGGCAGAATGGCTGACTTCCTTCAGGTTTCCTAGGGTCTCTTAGGTGGCAGAGTTCTGTTCCCTTAATACCTATCTGTGTGCATCATAGTTGGCACTGAGTGAAGAGATCTGTAAGCTTACTCTCCCTGAAAGGAGGGGAGCTTTCTTTCTCCCCCACTGGTCAAGCATCCGGTGGTATATGGCAGTGTATCTGCTGTAAATTAAAATATCTCTATTTCTATCTCTCTAAGTCTATCTCTATCTATCTATCTATCTATCTATCTATCTATCTATCTATCTATCTGTCTATCTACATATAACTCCTGAATCTGTGTTCTTGGTGGAGGGTCTTATTTTGTCAGATGAAAAGAACTCACTTTTATTTCCACCTTAAAACTCAAAAATGTATTTTTTAGCCAAACTGAAAAATCAAGATCATCCAACTAGTTAATGATTCAGGGAGATCTAGAATACAGGCGGTTTAATTCTAGTTTTCTTTCTACCAAACCATACAAGTGGTAGTGAAAGTTAATTGGTAACTCTGCTGCTTGAGAATCACATTACTATATGATTATACTGTTTTGTCATCATAAAATTGTGGAAGTCATTGAGTGGTTTGACTCAGGAATAGTACAAAGCAAGTCAGCAAATTATATTCTAGGTATTCCCTTTGGAATCAATTAAAGCACATCTTTAACAAATTAGTCTCTTTGTTTCATCATTAAAAAAGGAATACATAAACAGGATATTTAGGCAATGAAATATTTTCCATTCAAATTCATTATAGCAAATTAGCTAAAGAATCTGTAATAAATTGCAAAATTTGACACCGTATGAACTTATTAAAGTGAAAGCTTTCCTCGTTGCCTTTAAATTATTCATTTTTGTGGTCTGAAATTATAATTTAATAGTTTTATTGGTATATGATATTTTTTAAATTACAAGAATAAAGTGATCTCACAAGTTCTTTACATACAAACTGAAAATTATAGCATTTTAGTAGCAGTATAAAATAATGAATGCTCAAATTTGGTTGGTTACTTAGTCTTTCAACTTTTTTTGCAAAACAGAGATAAAAACTCTTCAACAAATGACTAATATACACCTAAAAATTCCTGAGAAAACCAACTATTTTATCACTTACATTCAATTTCGTGAAATGTTCATTTTCTATTGATTTTTTTTCTTTTTCCCCATTCTTTCCCTTGAGCCAAATTCTTGATTTCCTTTATGACAAAAGAAGAAAACAAAGAGTACAGTCAGCATTTCTGCCTAATTCCTCAGCTCCCCTTCTGAGCAACACATTTTGAAAGGATTTTCTATAGTAGGTCTCTACTTTTCACCTCATTTCAGCACTCAACCCTCTCCAATCAAGCTTCTGTCCCCATCATCCTCTGAAATTGCTCCTTTCAAAGTCAACAAAAGTCATTTCTTTTCCCTTTCCTTACTTGACTTCTTAGTAGCTTTCAAACACTTGAACATTTTCTACTTTGTGAAACACCGTCTTCCCTTGGTTTCCTTGACACTATGCTCTTCTGGTTTCCTCCTACTTTGATAGCTGCTGGGTCTTAGTGTCCTTTGCAAATCGCTCTTCCTCTTTTTAATAGCCTGATCATACTCCCAGACCCCTTCTTTATCTATGTTACTTCCCTATGTAATCTTATCAAGTCCCCTTGCTTTCAATATCATCGATATATGATGAATTCCAAATCTATTCATTTCTATCCTGACCGCTTTTATTTTTAATTTAAAAAAAATTTTAAGTTTTTAAATTTTTAAAAAAGCTTTCTAGTACTATAAATGCTACATCAAAAATATATGGGATTCCCATATACCCCACCCTCTTCCCCTCTCATATTTTCCCCCATTAACAATATCTTTCATTAGTGTGGTACATTTGTTACAATTAATGAACACATATTGAAGCATTGCTACTAACCATAGACTATGGTTTACATTATAGTTTCCACTTTGTCCGGCACAATTTTAAAGGTTTTAACAAAATATATAATGACCTGTATCCATCATTGCAATGTGACGTAGGACAATTGGAATTGTCCTTTGTTTTTTGACTTCTATGTAAAAGTGGCCCCTGTCTACCTTTCTGAACTCATCTTGCATCCCTCTCCTCCTTGTCCACTATGCAAAACCACAATCCTGATGCTGGTGACTCCACTAGTCTTTGTAGATGAGTAAGAATGGATTGGAGCAAAGTTCCATAGTGCTCCGTGATGAACATGTTTTAAGCTACTAAGATATTCAAGATTTTTGTTTCTCCTACATAATCTATCTTATTTTAACTGGTACAGGGCATCATTTATATACACATTCATACAATACACATTTCTTGAGTGTGAAGTATATGTCAGACATTATTCTTCAAAAAATGAATAGAACTAGGGATAGACAATGTTCCTGCTTTCATGGAATTTATGGTTTAATGAGTGAAGCAGAAAATAAACAAACACATAAATGAATAAGATAATTTTACTTAATGAAAATGAGCATGATGTGTCCCAGCTATACTTCAAACACAACTTGAGGGCTACAAAATCAAGTTCCCGTGGGCAAACATCATAAACGGACAGATGACTGTCCCAAGGTAAGAGAGACAGCCCCCAAATTTCCCAAAATAACTAAGAAGTTAAAGTTCTTTGAAAGAAATTTGATAAACAGAGTAAACGAACAAAGTCAAGCATTTTAAAAAGAAATATGGCTAAGAATTCTTGGATTTTTAGAAAAGTATAAGAAGTCATATTAAAGGATTGTGTAGGGTGCTGTGTAGGACAAATGAGAGAAACAGTCTTATCCTTAAACACACTGTAGCGTAATTTAAGGAGACTAAAATCAATCTAAAAGCTTTCAAAATACAGAGAATCGCTAGAAATGTGAATCAGACTGACATCAGACTTTTTCACAACCAGATTGAAAGAAAGAAGATAGTGGAGTAATAGTTTCACAGTGGGAAGGAAAAGAATTTGAATATATACTACTCAGCTAAACTGTTGTTTAAATGTAAAACTAAGATAAAGAAAATTTTAGATATTCTACAGCTCTAAGTGTTTATCCTCCAGGAATCCACTCTGGAAGAAATTTGAAGGAATTAAATCACGAAGAAGAGAAATTAATAAAGGAAAAAGCAATGACGTATTGACAACCAGGCAAGTACAAAATTTATCAACTTTATTACTGGTTAAATAAATAATGACTACCTAGAAAAAATGTATGCTCTACATACATGAAGCCTCAAGCAGACTAAATTGTCTGGCAAGAGAAGAGGAGTAGAATTCTAGTCCTAATAAAATATAGGTAAGACTTTTATGGAGAAAAATTTTAGACTCTATTGGAGGATATTAAATAATGCTTAAACAAATGGGGAAATAGAACATGCTTTAAGGTGGGAGGACTTAACATTTTAAATCTGTTAGTTTCCCCCAAATTAATATATACATTTAATATGACTCCCATTAATATCCTAGTAGGAGAGGGGGTGGGGATAAGACCAACTATTTTGACGAAATCATGCTGAGGAAACTAGTTTACCGTGTGTGGCAAAATAAATTAGATCCCTATCTTACATGATGCAGCAAAATTAATTCTAGACATTTCAAGTTCTAAGCATGAAAGGCAAAATAAAAATCTATTAGAAAATAATGTTTGAGGCTATTTTTTGTGACATTGGTTTGGGGAATAAATTCTTTAATAACATGCAAAAATCATAAATCTTAAATAAAAAATTGATGAAATCTATTGACAAAATATGAAAAATTTCTTTCAACAAAAGTCATGAATAGGAGACAGGCTGAGAGAAGATGTTTCCAATTTACATTGCCAAAAGATTATATATATGATGTACATGAAACTTAGCAAGTCAGAAAGAAAAAGAAAAAAAATCAAACAGAGGTGGAAAACTGAATGGCTAATGAGGTATTTGACCTCATCATGAAGCAGAGAATGCAAATTAAAACAACAGTGAGATCTACTCAATAAGCATTAGATTGGTAAAAATGTAGAAGATGGACAATAACAAGTGTTTCAGACAACACAGAAATAAAATAGAGACAAACATTGTCTTACTTGCTGGCAGGAGTGCAAACCGGTGCATCATTTGGAGAGCAATTTCAAAGTGTTTTATGAATTTGAGTGTGCACATACCACCAACTCAGCAATTCTACTCCTGGATATATACTGTCTTAAAAGCTTTCACAGATATTCACAATATCAGGATATATATATATATATGTTCAGTTATATACATGTTCAGTAGAATATTATTTGGGATAACAGATTTGGAACAAAACCTCAATGTTTATGAATAAGAAAATGGATAAATATGTGATACCTGCAAATGATGGCATACTATACTACATAGTGGTTAAAAAGAATGAACTATATCTTAATGAGTACATTTCAAAAATCATAATGTTAAGTGAAAAAAAAAAAAGAACGAGAGCAGAACTTATAGGATAATGATGGTAGAAGAGCCGTAACGCGTGATCAGTTACGGGCACCTTCAATCCAGAGTCGGGCATTGACCTGGTGCAGGGTGGAGTGGTAATGGGACGATATGAACGAGCCTGGGATGAAGCGAGGTGGGAGAGACAGGATGGTAAGGGACATCCTCTCTGAGGAGGTAGTATGTAAACTGAAACACGAGTGATGAGAAGAAGTCACAGGAGTCAAGCAGTGACCTTGAGGAAATGAATTTCAGGCAGATGGCTAAGGCAGGGACAGGCAGGGATGTTGAAGCATGGAACAGTAGCTTCAACAGAGGTTGAAGCAGAAGAAAATTTAGGATGGTTGGTGGGCAGAGAAGGCGGCTGGAGAGATTAGCAAGTAAAATTTGACGAATAGGCAAGATCGGAGTGGACTTTAAGAGGACTGGGCGGCAATGGGAGAAAGAAATGTAAAGTAAAATGGGAGGCAATAAGAACTTACAGCAGAGAATGACATGATTTGATTTACATCTTCACAAGGTCACTTCAGCTTTTGAGCAGAGAATCCATTATCCCCCGAATGGATGGAATCAAGGAGAAAAAGGTCATATATGAGTTGGTTCAGGCTTCTGGGTCAGACATAGCCACAGTGACGCTTACTGTGAGGGAGAGTGAAGCAATAGAGGACAAAAAGTTTGAAGAGAAGAAAATGTGAACCAGAAAAGCAAAAAATTTTATACCCAGAAAAGTTGTTCTTCATGTGTAAAAGCAAGAGAGAGAGAGAGACCTTCAATAGGGATTTAGCGACTAAATGCCACATGAGCCCTTCTTGAAGACCTACGAAAAGATGGAATCCAGCGAAGAAAGACATGTGCCAAACAGGAAGTTAGGAAATAGAGAGACTGTAGTTCAAACAAACAAACAAACAAACAAACAAATGAAACAACGGCCAAAACAATCCTAGGCCTTAGCATTAAGTCATTTAAATATAGAACAACATCCAAGCAGCAATGAAAATTTGGGGTGAAGATGAGAATGTAAATGTTAAAATAGTATCTCACAGGCAAGGAGGACAAGGAAGGAGAAGGAGAGCAGGTGTGCTGATTTTATTCACCTTTAACGTGGGGAATCAATAATAACAAATGGGACTCCAACGTCTTCATCTCTTTAAAAAATCTTTTGACTTCAGTGTAATTTTATGGGAACCATTTGGGAACTAACATCTAATTTGGTGAAGAAGTATTATCTGACGTTCACAAGTTCCTTATTTCGATTCATTTTTCCTACATTAATTTTCGGTCAAGTCAGCTTTAATGTTTTATATGCAGTTACTCCTTTTCCATCAGCATGTGTGTCACTGTGTATGCACGTGTGTATGTGGGCACATCCGCCCATCAGCTGTCTCTCTCCATGTCTGCATGTCTGCAATGATATTAATGGTCAATCGGTTCTGGGTGGGAGGTTTGGGATGGTTTTTTCTAATTCATTATCTGTAACTTCTCAAGTTTTAAATGACACGCATGTGCCACTTCTACAAAAGCAAACAAACAACAAACAAACGAGTCTAAAGACTAGAGTAAGTGAAAAGGAGAAAAGAGGAGGAGAATAATAGTCCACATAAGAGTGATATTTAGCACATCAGTTTTTAGGGCAGTGCCTTTTGCTTTTGGAGGCTTGCTGGAAAGCAGCGATGATTATCAGGCTGATTCTTTCCCTGACTTTCAAGCAGTTTCTCCTGCCTCCTTCAGCGTCTCTGCTCTGCATTCACTAGGCTCATTGGACAGAATATGTCTGGCTGCCAGCCGCCAGCCGTGGGGCTGTGCTGCCCAGGGAGAGAGGTGAAGGAGCAAAAATGAGCGACGTCTTTGTTCTTCCTTAACTTTTTGGAGATCAGAGGATCAAAACAAAACAAAGGGCAAGCAGAAGCCTGCGGACTTCATTTGTAAGCATCACAATGACTGAAAACACACAACTTTAAACAAATTATCCAGTATTTTACAAACCCCCAACCTTTAAAAAATTATATTTGTTTGCTTTGCTTTTAAACTAACATCCATAGACACTAGCTTATTTCAAAAATGCTCTATTTTCTCTTGAAAATAGGAGTAAGGCCCTCGCGTCGATTCTATTGATAGAGATTTCAAAACGCTTCGTCTCCAGTTGTTCCCTTCTCAACCTACACAATCCTTCAGAGGTGGCTCTTTAATTTTAAAGACATCGTGGACTAGAATTCCAGACACAGGTCCTGCGTGTCCGATGCCAGCATTCAATCCACCAGCACATCTTTGATAGCCAATCAAACTTGTCTAATTTCAGTTACAGATACAAATCACAGAATCCTCAATTTATTCTTTTAGTAACTTGCCATTTTCAAAGCACTTGCATATACATTGTTTGATCATTTTAACAATCTTGAAAAGTAGGCAGAGAAGATCTAATTCTAATTTTATACAATAGAAAGAAGACGAGAAGTGACGAAACACCAAACACAAAAACGAAACCTAGCAAGGTCAGAGCCAGCAATAAAATCCATTTCTTAAAACAATTGGTTAGTGGTTTCCGCCTTTCTTCTCTTTAGTGTTTTTCCTTTGCAATGTTTCAAACAGTTAAGCAGCTGCTTAAAAATCACTGATTTTGTTAAAAAGAAAAAAAAAAAAAAGGCATCCAGGAGGGTACTGTGAGAGAATAGAAAGACAAAGAAGATGTGTTTTCTATCCCCCAGGAGCTTATATTAGCTTACGCAATATTTCCTGCAATCCAAACAAAGCAACGCTGCATGAGGGCAACTGCTTACTTTCCAGTCCTCTTTAAATCAACTTTCTCAGGGAGCACCCCATAATTTTGAATTATGGATTACTGTTCATTTATGGTTGGGATTATGATTAATGCACAATTAGTCTGTGATAAAGCTATGCTGACATAGATTCACTAAATCAATTTTTTTTAGGGTAGATTTCGCTTTTATTACCTTTTTAATAACTAACTTCTGGCCAATCAGACAAGCACTGCCATAGATCCATGTGCGTCATTGACTGATGACATTGGATTGACTTCTTTTTTTGAGTCATGGGCATGATTTTGATGTTTAAACCTCCTCTGATGTTTTAATGTTTACACTACCATCTTGAATAATAAATTATTTTGAAAAGTACTTAAAATATGGCTCATAACAAATCAACACTCTACTTTTTTGTAGTTTATGCAATGCTATAACTTTCTGATTTCTAAGCAAAAGACACTTTCTTTTTTCTTCTGTAAATTATTTTCAAAATACTTACTGAAACATTCCTTAAAGTTTATTTTCTTTCAGGGAAACTCACAAAAATTCATCTATGTCCACTGAGACAAGCTTATTTTCAAAATAAGACCTTACCTTTTTGGGGCAAACTGTTGAATCACTGACACTTCTGTTCACGAAATCGAAATTGCAGATGATTTAGCCTCAGCGTATCCTTAATGACAGAAATCACATATAAATTGAACTTAAAATTTCAAAGAATCATTTTGAGGATTGCAGTATACTTGGCCTTTAGAGAGTCTGAAAACACCAAATCGACCAGGGCAGATCTGATGAATTTGGATTGCCCTGTTTTGCTTTATTTTTACAGCCTATATACAAAAATTTACCCCTTTTCAGACAGCTTTGTTCAAATGTGGGAAACTGCTTTAGGCCATTCACAATCAGTAAGACAGCCGGTCAGGCTTGAATTAAGTAATCAACAAGGATTGCAAGAAACCCTCACCAAGAAGAATTTGAAAACCTTTATTACAAACTTCTTAAACCAGACTATAGCTTGCGTTGGATTGCTTGCCATTTGAATCATGATGCAAGGAATTTAATCAGGGCGTTAGCACCACGTTTCTGTCACTGCCTCGATAGATTTTTAGCTTTGAATGGCCTGCAATGATTTTCCTGACTTGGCCATGCCCAGCCAGTCCTCTCTATCTGCAAATATTCCACATATGGGCCACACAGAATAGACAAGGCAACCAAAATCTGCTCATTGTAGGATGCTCCATCTGGTATTTTCAGCCATCCTAATCATTAATTGGGTTGCATCTGGATCAATAATTCAATGATCCAATTTGGTCAGTAACGTGACTGTGCTTTCTTGATGACTAGTCTAGTTATTTTGATTTTCAGGACCTTGCCACAGAAATAGTGAAGTTTTCTCTAGCTTCTCAAAATGCTCATATAATATAACTATATGGCAATAATTCATACACATAAAACAGTGATAAGGATGAGGAATAATTAACCCAAGGAATTGATTTGTTATCCATATGTATTACTAATGAGGTAACTAACTACACCATTCCCATTATAAGAATGCTATATCAATATACATACGTGGAGAGAGATAGAAAGATCTTAAGCATGAGGACAATTTTGATAGAGTTGTGGGGAAGAAAATTCAACGTCCTTGTTTTATAAATAAGGAAAATAATTTTCTGAGAAAGAAGGTATATTTATTCAGTCAAATACATTTATATAGATAAATTCAAACATATTTATATTTGAATAATAATAATAATTTCTACTCTCCTTACCATTTTGCAGCCTAAGATATTAAGATCTAGAAGCATTAAATACTTAAATATACATACATGTACTTAAAGTTAGATGATGATTACTATCTTGAAATGCTCTTTATTATTTATCTGACAAAAATTCAGAATTAAAAAAGAATGTAGGGTCTAAAAACCTCTAAGATGTAAGAAGCAGCAAGAAAATAAACTGCAAAATTATTTAATTATAAAATACTTTTTGAATGCTTTTTTCATCCCATTAAATTTTTCATCTGAAAAAAGGTTTAGCCATCTCTTCAAGCAGAGTATGGCTTCCATACCTGAAGATAAATATCTACCAGTAGCTTCTAAACAGTGCTTGTCATGTTTGTCATTTATGAGGCAGATTCATACATAAATTAAGTTTTCTTAAACTGTGGCTATGAATTAGGGTCCCGTGAAATGTGCTATTGCTAACACACTGTGGTGGTATGTTGCTATCAGTACAATTGTGTTAATGATAAATTTCCTTTAGAAAGGGGAAGAATCTGTTGACAGACAAAAACAGGAACTAACAATGGGCTATTTAGACTTGCAAATGATGGAACATTTAATTATTCCAAAATAGCATTCCCCAGTTAGGGTATGATCATTAAATCCATCATCCTTCAGTTTATATGCATGAAACATTTATCATGTCTTCCTCCAACAGGAGCCAGTCATCTAAATATAGATTTTGGACCATCCATTTCAGCATGGTATTTCATCGAAAGCCCAGAATTTCATTTATTTTCGTAACAGAGATAAAGTGTTTGTAAACGATGTGATAAGACCATAAAGGGAAAGGAAAGTGAAATCCTGCTTCATACAGCGACAAATACAGACTCTATTGAAGACTCCACCGCTACATAAAGAGAAAAATGAGAGACAGTATGTCAACAACTACACTACAGGTAAGGCGGGGTCCTCTGGCTGTGGCTTTCTAAAAATGGGTGGTCATTCATTTGCAAATGAGTTTGCATTTGGGCTTAAGACTGAGGCAGTATGATGGTGACAAAATAAAACTAAACATACTTGAACTTTTTCTGTCAATCCTCAAATACCAAAAAAAAAATATTTACTCTCATTTGAGAGATAAATGTCTCAGAAAGCAATGATTTATGAAATTCAGAAATTGACTTTTATGCTGCAGACTCTCATTTTTCAGGAAGTATAGATTGTAGTTAGATATTCATTATTTTAAGTCCCATTGAAAGAAAGTTATATTTGGAATCTGGGCAAACACTTCATGGGAAGACCTAGCTTTCTTTTGTGCAAACAAAAAACCACATCATTGTCCTTTTGTGATGGGCTTCCCCCATTATGTAATGACTTGCAGTGCAAGAGTTGCTAGGGAAGGATTTATAAACACATTTTTCCATAAAGGACCTTGAACGGAAGGTTCTTGTTTGGTCCAACATTACCAACTGTGCCCCCTCGCTGCCCCACTCCTTCTCCCTTCTTTCATTTTACAGTCCAAGAGACGAACCTGGAGAACTTACATGATGGACCCGTGCTCACATGTTGATGTCAAAGTCAGGCCCTAAGTTCATGTTTCCTGATACTTACTGAAATGTCATTTTACTTCAGCATTCTGCCACTGGGAAATGCGTGTGTCTGTGCATGTGTGTGTACTTGTGCATGTCACCAAAGGGTATCTACCAAATTGGGAACTAAGTCTCTGATAGCCTGCCCCTAATTAATGGGGTCAACTCTAGAAAAAATTCCAACCAGTTTTCTTAGTTTTGTATATCTCATGAAAAGGTGCAGAAAAAGTCTTCATCTTTTTTTTTTAATATTTGCGCATGGTACACATATATATGCACATATGTGCATATATGTATGCAAGTTTATGTACATGTTTGGGATAAAATCTTACCGTTCTGAAGCTGCAGAACTGTCCAAATCAAAACACCATCAAAATGCTTCTTTGCCAAATGCTACTAGCAGATCCTGGAGTCCTGCCACGTGGTGAGGCAAGATGGCGGGTCTACTGGTCTCTCTTTACTTTTTCCTGGAGTTCAGCTGTGGGCTGCCACGCATCTCTCCCTAGGCCTCATCTCTTTGAGCCTCTGGGGCTTTTCTGTCTTTTTGCAGCTGTAGGTATGGCAAAGCTCCTTTTCTTTGTGCCTCTTGTGTCTCTGTGTGTTCTCAATTTATACAAGACCCAGCCAGAGGGCGGAGACCCAACCTGGGTCGTGCCTCACTGACATAGTCTGATCAAAAGCCCTAAAGCGATCTAGTCAAGTGATCTCATCAAAGGTCCCTTACCTGAATCTAATCAAAACATCTGATCTGCGCTGTGTTCACAGGCACAGGAATGGGTTAGCTTAAGAACATAATTTTCTGAAGTCCACAAAAGACAAACCAGTACAACCCTCATTCAAAATAGGCTCAAAATGTAATAAATTAGTATAGCTAACAACATGTACACTCACCTGTCCTCAGACCTGACCTTTTTTTTTTTTTAAAAGATTTATTTATTTATTTTACTTTTCTCCATTTTTACCACCCCCCCCCATTCCTGCTGTTTTTGTGTCCATTCGCTGGGCAATTCTCTGTGTCTGTTTCCTGCCCTCTCTTCTCATCCTTCTCCTCCTGTCTTCACCAGAATTTGATCCTGGGAAACTCCAATGTGGGAGAGAGGCATTCTGCCACCAGCGCCACCTCAGTTCCTGGTTCTTTGGTGCGTCTCGTCTTGGCTCTCCCTTTGTGTCGCTCTCCTGTTATGTCATCATTCTGCTGCATGGCTCGGTGGGGCCTGGTATGCCCGCACATGGGGCCTGACGGTGCACCCCCATGTGGGGCCTGGGGCCTCCCACTCATGGGGCCTGGCAGCCCATGTGCCTTTTATATTTTTCTTTATTTTACTGGGAAGTCTTGGGAATCGAACCCAGGTCCCTCCATATGGGAGATGACGCCCAACCATTTGAGCCACATCTACCCCCCAGGCCTGACCTTTTAAAACCAGAAAGACTTGGTCCTTTCCACTGATTCTCCTTCTCAGCAAGCTGTCCTTCTCTCTCTGAGCCTAGCTGACAACTTCCTATTTGAGATCAGCTCAGGCTCAATGGTGGTGGATATCAAGAAAGAGGAGAGAAATATTTTGGATGCTGTAGCAGTTTGATATTATTGATGAATTCCAAAAAGATATATTGGATTATTTTATAAACTGGTCTTTTCCTCTGGGCATATTAGAGTGTATTGGATTCAGAGATTTTACTTTTACTTGATTAAATTATGATTAAAACTTTTGATTGGGCCACATCAGTAGGGCATTGAGTCCCCACTCTTGGTGGGTGGGGATACAAATAAAAGACATGGCAAAGGACAGGAGTTGGAGTTCAGATGCTGAATTTTGAGCTGGAGCCTGGGATGTGAACACATAGGAGAAGAACACAGAGGGATAGAGACAGCTCTTAGACATGGACAGAAGCCCCAGGGAGAGAGACAGAGCCATTCACCTGATAGTCTACAGCTGGCCTTGTGGAGAGAGGCAAAGTCTAGAGAGCCTCATAGTCTACAGACAACCTTGTGGAGAAAACAGAGGAACTGAGCCTGGAGAGAAATGAACCCCAGGAAGAGAGGAACCCAGGAAGCCTGAACCCTCACAGACATCAGCAGCCATTTTGCTCCAACACATGGCAATAGACTTTGGTAAGGGAAGTAACTTAACACTTTATGGCCTGGTAACTGTAAGCTTCTACCCAAATAAAGACCCTTTATAAAAGCCAACAGATTTCTGGTATTTTGCATCAGCACCCTTTTGGCTAAGTAATACAAATGCTAAATGGTACAGATGGCATTGACCGTGTTTAATGTTTTTCCTGTTGCATCTACAGTACAGAACTAGGCTGTTCACAGGCTTGTGGAATTTCCTTTAAGATTTAATTAACTGGCATGTGACCTTGCTAACTGCCGGTAAACTCACCTCTTTCTGATTTGCTCCTTCATCCTGGCAGTAGAGGCCTCATTCAGTGTTCTTAAGGAAAGAATCGGTAAGTAGCTCCATTATTGTCCTGGTGGAGATAGAGAAATGGAAGACACATCTTTCTCCTTACAGAGGAAACTGAGATCAATATAATGAGATGGTATGAACTTTTAGATACCATGGCACTTTAGCTGACTAATTCCCGAGTCAAAGAAGAAATAAATAATCAGGGTACTGTTAGTGAGGTAAGGATAGCCCACCATTTTCTCATGGTGGGGCTGGCAAAATGGGGCTGAGGAGAAACAGTGAGAGAAGATTTAAACTAGAAAATCACAGAAATGCTACAGGAAACCACAACGGACACTCCAAAGCCTCCTATTTATGTGGCAGCTACAGAAGCAAATAAATATCAATTGTGTATAATACTGTCATGTCTACAAAGGCAAAACTCTCATCATTTTGATAGGTGTTTTGCATACATATGGACCGTAAGATCAAGCATGATATGTGAGATTTTTTACAATAATCAGTATACAAATCTTCCTTTAGTTGGCATGCAGGATTGCAAAAGATGTTACATTTAGACTCTCTGCCTTACATAAAATGTGTGGAATGTCTACGCTTAACTTCCAGCACCTGTCTCTGCTTTCTTCTCTCAGCCCCGTTAAAATATCTTATAACATTGTCCCCATGTTCACCAGTTTTTCATGCAAAGGGTTTTGAAATATGGTACCTTGGAAAATTTTGTAAGAGAAATCCTTTGCCTGGTGAAAGCACTTTATGGCAAACCTACACATCTACAGAAACATTTCTAGGGAAAACAGAAAGTACCACCAGACGTTTTACAGAGCTCAATGCTGAAATACAGCTAACATGGACAAAATCTGGTTCCAGCAAAACATGACTTCTCTCTGAAAAAAATCCTGTCACCTCTAGTTCCCTAGCTCCCTTTATAATGTATCTTTTTTTCCCATTCCTCACCAATTCCCCAATCTCCGTCCCTTCAATTTGCTCAACTTTCTACCATTTCTCAGCAAAATGTTTAGAATCTATTCTTTTGCTTTTCATAGTCCTATTCCAATTCCATTTCCACACCATTTTCCATATCCTTACATCCTTCTCTCATTCTATTTAATTGTAAAGGGCCATAAGAAAGGCAAAATAGGTCCATGAGAAGGAAGCTACTGCCTGAACATTTACTGAGTCTCTCTCTTCTTTCAGTTTCTCCTACTTCCTTGACTGTTTTCTGACATTCATTCAGTTGTACAGCTCCCAAAGTGGGCTGGTGATGTACAGAAGAAAAATCGATATAACTCTGTGTACGCATGACCCACTTATGAATGGCATTAGGTGAAAGAATCCAAGAAACTGAGGGGCAAATCATTAGATTAGACCTCTATGCTGATTTACGTCTCTCAGCATCAACATATTCTCAAGAAGGCCAGAGTGGAAAGCAGGGCAGGAGTAAAGGCCAGCCTTTGGAAACGGAAAGTGGGGTGAGTCATCCACGCCAAGACTTGTGGGGTTCAAAGGGTTACAAAGCTCTAGAGGAGTCAATTTCAAGGACAGGGTATGGCCCAGTTGGAGAATATTTCAGACCCAGGGAAGCAGTGTTAAGATTCCCGAGTTAGGATTTGGCAACTTGAAGAAGAAGGACTAATTTGGGGAACTATTTTCTGCTTAAGTTTGTAGAAAGAAGAGGGCGAGGAGGGCCAGTGGCATAGGAAGGTCTGTGCCCTCATCACTTCTGGGTACTGTTTTTTGTTTTAGCTTCAAAGGAATGGAAAACAGAAAAAAATCCAACATCTGATGCACATTTCCCAAGTCTGTGGGTTTCATTTGCTCCCAGGAAGTAAGGAAGGTTCTTTGTTGCTCCAAACTTAAAATTATTTTCCCTTTTCTACTATCATGGAAATTAACCCCAGGCAAATATACATTAGATTTGAAGACTTTGGGGAAGACATAAAGGGAAATGAGACAATTCCAAAGGTAGGACTGACTGTCCAGAGAAAACAAGCTGCATGGCCATTCAGCAATTTGCCTTAGAGAACGTTCAGACATTACCATTAACACAGAAATATAGGGCACTGCATTTCCCATACCAGAGGCTCTTGAAGAATGAAGGGGTTGCGAAAGAAGGAAAGGGAAAACAGCTGATATATGGTAAAGAGCTCATAAAATCAGGGAGAAATACAACTAAAGAAAAACTGCCCATTTGAAAAAATGACATATGGAAAACGCACAAGTATTTATGCCATTTCCTTCACATTTTCTTTTAAAATCTTTAGTTTCAGAGTAGTAAGGAAATATTTTTAGACTACACTACATGGACGACGTTTTTAGGGAATAACACATAGGGGTAAATTTGTTTTGTGAATGCATGTTCCAGGCATCAGTGTAAACATTTAGCTGTCAATGTCAATAATATGTTTGGTTGGTTTAGTATAATAGTCTTCAAAACATAGATCCGTGTTTATAGGTTAAGATTAAATCAAGAAAAGACTTGGGTAATTGTTAACCTATAATGACCTCTCTTTCCTGAAAATGAAGTAAATCTAACAGGAGGTCCTTTTTACTAAGCCCTTGAGAGAGGGGTTACATTAGTGTTTGTGGATATTCTTAAACTCGAGCAAGAATTAGCTATTTGCTTCAGGTTTATTTTGCTTCAATATTTTAATGATGCTATAAATTTGAGAGCTACTTATCAACATTATTTCTTAAATACTTTTGGACATTCTTTGAACAGTTTCAGAAAGTATTCATATTTGTGTCTTAAAATTTGTCCAGTTTATATCAAAATAACTCATCCACCCTCCACCAAGAATCATTTTTGGCTAAGATAGAGTAATGAGCACTGGATTTACCTTTTTGTGTGGAACTACCAAAAAACAAAATGTATGGGGAAAAAAACAGTTTTTAAGAGCTGTGTGTCAGACAAGAAAGGACAGGGATCCTTGAGAGATGGTAAATAAAGGAGGTAAGCCTTTGACTGCCCCAGTGTATTGCCTTCCCAGAATTTCCCAGTCACTACGCAAGGAGGGGGGATCCAGGGTCTCTTTGAGTGGAAAGTCTTGGGATAACAAAGCTGCTCAAGTGCACATACTGGAAAGGAGAAAGCTGCAGAGGGGATGTCGGGGAGAGGGCTCTGAAGACCCCCGAGAGTCCTTCTACAGGATTTACATGACTATGAGAGCTTATGCGTGTGAGGACAATACCTGGAGCCATGGAAAAAACACCTTCAAGGATGAGCAGCGATATACTGGAATCATATAAGATACTTAATTGATCCAAAACAAATCATAAAAAGAGGAAAAAGGGAACAAAGAAGAGATGGGACAAATAAAAAGAGACAGCAAAGTTAGATAGCTTTAAATTTATCCATATTGATAAGAATATCAAATATAAATGGTTTAAATACCTCCATTAAATGGCAAAGATTATCAAATTGGATAAAAAGCAAGACCCAGGGGAGTGGGTGTAGCTCAGTGGTTGAGTGGCGGCTTCTTACATATAAGGTCCTGGGTTCAATCCCTAGCCCTGGTACCTCGGAAAAAAAAAAAAAAAGACCCAACTATTTGCTGCCTACAGGAAACACACTTCAACTATGAAGCACAAATAGTTTAAAGGTAAAAGAGTGGCAAAACATACACCGTGCTAAAACTAATTAAAAGAAAGGTGGAGTGGCTCTGTAAGCATCAAAGTATATTTCAGGGCAAAGAATATTAATAGGCATAAAGAAGGTCACTTAATCAAGAGGGCATAATAATCCTAAACATTTATGCATAGAACAACAGAGCTTCAAAATATATGAAGCAAAACTGATAGAATCACAGGGAGAAATAGATAAATGTACAATTTATCTATCTGGACCAAGTAGAGAGAAAATCAGTTAGGATATAGAAGATCTGAACAACACTACAACAGCTTGACCTAATTGACAATCCTCTAACAACAGCAGAAAAAAACAGAAAAAATATTCTTTTCAAGTCCACATGAAACATTTATCAAGATAGATCATCTTCTGAGCCATAATAAAAGACTCAAAACATTTAAAAGGTTTCAAGTAATATAAAGTATGCCTTTTGACCACAATTAAATTAAAATAGAAACCAGTAACAAAAAGATGGTTGGAAAAGTGTCAAAAATTTGGAAACTAAATACATCTATTAAATAAATTGAATTTGTTGTTAAAAATTTTCCCAAAAAGAATGCTCCAGGGTTAGATGGCTTTATTTGTCAATTCAATGGAATATTTAAAGATGAAATAGTCCCAATTCTGCACAAAATCTTTCAGAAAATTGCAAAGGAAAGAATACTTACCAAGTAATTTTATGAGGCCAGCATTACCCTGATACCAAATGCAAACAAATGCATTTCATCCATATATTATGGTTATATCTATATGGGAAAAAAAAAAGAACTTTGAGTCATACCATGTACAAAATTAACTCAAAATTTATCATGGAAAAAAATGCAAAATCTAAAATAGTATAACTTTTAGAATAGGAGAAAAACCTAATAACCTTGTGCTAGGTAAATATTTATTAGCTACCAGAGAAATGAAATTACTTGCCCAAACTCTCACATTAATTTAGTGGATAGTCTAGAGAAATGACTGTAAATTCTTTCTTTAAAAGGCCGGATAGTAAATATTTTAAACTTTGTAGGCTATGTTGTCTCTGTTGCAGCTACTCAACTCTGCCATTGTAGCAAGAAAGCAGCCATAGATAATACATAAATGTATTTATAATGTATGTAACTGTGTTCCAATAAAACTTTATTTGTGAAACCAGTGACAGGCTAGATTTGGCCTGAGGAGGATAGTTTGCTGACAACTGACCTTGAATTAGAGCTTAGCAATTAGAAGTAAACTTCCTCCCTCCCTCTCTTCCTTTTTTCTTTCCTTTCTTTCCACAAACATTCATTGACCACCAGGTATGTACCAGACATTGTGCTAGTTTCTAAAAATGCAACTGTGAGTAGGACATGATGCCTGCCCTCAAGGAGTTGAATTTTTCCATGAGAGTGTAATATGTGCTGCATATAGGTAACATGGCTATAACATTTATCTCCATAAAATATGAATATTTTAATGTCCATCTTAAATTCAAGAACTAGATTTTGAGTACTTTGTACTAGAATTGGGAAGACTTGATTAAAAAGAATATGCACTGTGAGATATATTCTTGCTTATAGTAAATTTATAATTTTATGGGGAAAATGAGACATAGAGCTATGATTAAATCCCAAATGGGAAATCCTGTCCTCCATTTCTAGCTTCCTTTACTAGAATTCCATACTTACTAATTACTCAGTTTAGCCATATAATTTCCTGCCCGTGGCTTTGTTCAGGAGGTTGTCCCACTGGAAATGTTTTTCTTCCATATCTACAAGTCCAAATCCCACTCATCCTTCAAAACCTGGTTCAGATGTCACATCACCAATAAAAGCTTTTCTGCTCTTCCCTTCTTTTCTGAGTCAGAAGAAATCTCCTCCTCTGGATCTAATGGACACTTTATTGCCACCCCTCATACGGCTCAATTACCTTGTCTTTCATATTTTGATTCTCTGTGCAGGCCTCAGCTCCATTTCCTCATCAATTCCTTGCTTGTAGGGACCACACTTACTGTTTCCGTCCTTCTACAATGCCTTGCTCAATGTACAGAAGATTAACAAATATTTGCAAAATAAATGAAAGAAGAGAGAAGAAAAATGAAAGAATTAACAAGAGAGCAATCATGTGAGGTGCCCAGAAAAGCATCTTTGAAGAAGTAGGGCTTGAGGTGAGTTGCCTGACTTGGTTTTGTCCCTACTAAATGTCTTGCTGATAGCACTGTGATTTTTGAAAGGCTTTGGTGCAACTGGCAGTTCCCGACGGTCATCGTCAGTGACCTGCTTAAGAAGGTGGCCGATCGCTGGCTCTGGATTTGGACACGCTCATCAGGCTGCTTCTCCAGGGACTTGAGCCTTAGAGGAAACACAGGTGTCAGGCTTCTTAGAATTCCTCTGCTCAATTGTTTTCTAAATGATCTGCAGGAGTGCAGTATAATTTTTATTGTCAGACATGATTTGAGATATAGTCGTATTGAACCCCATAAATCCTTAGAGTCTGAATCACTTCAGATATTGGTTTACTGTTTTCAGAGGTAATCACACCAGAATCTGGAATGTGGGCTCCTGAGCTGTCACTTTTAAATTTCTGAATTCATCTGAGCTTTGTGAGAATAGCCTTCATAATTCTGGGAATGAATTTATGCATTTTCATCTTCAAAGTGCCCAGCAATCATTAACAAATTGACCCCCAGATCCCCTTCTGGAGGTCCACAAGCAAATATCACTGCCCCATTTCAAAGGCAGGGAAAAGAGAAAGAAGTTAAAGCTTATAGCTTGTCAGGTTAAAGCAAGAGACAGCCAGGGTCAAGGCTAGAACTGGCTCCAGTCACGTCACATGGGCTTTGATTACATACCTCCCCCCAACTACTTCCTAGAAATCATGAACTGATTTTATTTTCTTTTTGCAAGGAACGTGTGTGACATGTACGGTTACTTTGACATAAGATTTCTCTTTTATGGGTCATTGAGGCTTCGCACTGAATATTCCCTTCTACCCAAGATTAATCTCTAGTTCTTGTGCGCACTACGGTAGTTTTAACCCCATATTTTAAAAAGACTTCTCCTGGTCCATATACAAAACCAAGAAGGCATCTGTGACAATAAGCACATAAAATTAACTACACCCACAAAGGCTTAGCTGTAGGCTCTCCTCATCTTTTTGCCCTCCAACCATTTGCACTGTATGAAATGGAGGCTAACTGAATGCTTGATCAAATTCTGCCAAATGTCTCTTTATTTGTTAAAACTAAATTTAATATTTCCCCTGCTTCCAAATTAACTTGCCCTAATAATTTGGAATGTCCTTCACCATTGCTGCCTCTCTTATCAATTAACCTGGCAATCACATGTGAAAAGCTAATATTGCTACTGCTCCTGTGTAAAACTCCATAAATAATACTGCTTTAGTATCAACAAAGATTGTTTGCTAACCAGTTCAATCAAGAGCTTATGTTATAACTAGGAAGGAAATCTGCTAACCTTCTTTTTTGAATTTGTGTACTTTTTCAAATGTGGTACCACGTTATTGAGACTAAAGCATGTGGAACAAAACAGTAAGCATTTGTACCAATCTGGCCTTGAATGTACTTGGTGGCTTCCTTCTCCACCAGCAGTAAATTTCAACGCTTATAACAAATGACCTTGAATGGCTTCACTGCAATAAAGTCAGCCCATTTTGTGCTGTGCAGCCAGACCCAGGTCTTATTTAAAATAGGCCACCTTCCCTGGGAGCATTTTATGCCACTATTTAAAAGTGCTTGGCAAATATAGAGAACTTTTGCAATGGTTTTGGAAGGCATCGGAACAATGGTTGAGAGCAAAGTTGTTAGATGGGGAAACTGACTCAGAAAATCTCTACTGAGATCAAGCTAAGCAGCCAATCAGAGGTATGTCTGGTGCTTATTTATGTACATAGTCAACAAATATTTATGGAGTGCTCATTATGGTGAACAAGACATACACAATCCCTGCCCTCCTGGAGTTGGCGCCCTAGTGAGACTATGAGATAGCCCAAACAATGTAAAAAGTCCCATTGGCATAATGGATGCTCTGGCAATACCTAAAAGAGTCACCTCATTCCAATTTGGCACATCAGGGAAGACATGGGAGGGGAACTGACTTCTAAAGGTAGGCAGGGGCTAGCTAGATGAAGAGGCCAAGGTAAGAGTGCCTCAGGCCAAGGGAATCATGCTTCACTCTGACAGGACCACAGTGCAAACCAGGGGAGTAAGAAGGAAAAAAAAGAGGAAATGAGGTTGTGGTTTATACTGGAACCAGCTTTGCAGGTTTTGTCAACCATGTTGACATGGTTAGACTTTTTCCTGAGAGTAGTGGGAAAGCATTGAAAGATTTTAAATGATGACTATGTGATTGGATTTTCTTTTTATTTTTTTTTAAAGTATCACTTGTAGAGCAGAGTGGAGAAATGACTGATGAGGGCTAAGACCAGAGGCAGCCAGCCAGTTAGGAGGCTGTGGAAGTTATCTATCCGGACAAGTGATGATGGTAGCCTGGATTAAGAAAGCAGCATAGGGGATGGAGGAAAGGGAATGGTTTTGTAGAAGATATGAAAGTTAGGACTTACAGAATGGTTGGACATAGCAGGAAAGGAGTGTGAGGAGTCAAAGCCACCTCCCAGTTTCTGGCTTGGGTTGATGTTGGTAGCATTTGTTGATGTTAAAAACACAAGGAAGAATAGATGGGAGTGGAGAGGTAAATGAGAAATGGAAATTCAGCTTTCACTTCTGGAGATGACCAGTAGGCAGTTGGATGTATTTGCCTCAACTCTAGGAGGAAGCTGGAGACTGAGGCTGTAGGTTTGAGGATCCTTACTGTATAGATGCTAGAAGAAGCAGGGGGTATTGACCAGGGAGAGTGTAGAGAGAGAGAGAAAGGAAAGCCTTGGATAAGCATCCCAAGGAACACCATCATAGAAGGGACAAAGTAGGATCTGCAAGGAAGCTCAAGGAATAGCCAGAGAAATAAGAGGAAACCCAGAGAGTGAAAAATATCACAGAAGCCAAGGCAAATGTGATTCAAGATGGAGGAAGTGGAAATGAGTATATAAGGAACTGAAACGTATGAATGGGGTTTAGGAACAACGTTGTTGGTGACCTTTTTGAGAGCAGGTTCAAGGGTGTGTTTATAATAGAAACCATATTTTGCTGAGATGAACAGTGAATAGGAAGTGAGAAAATATAGACAAGACATGTTGACTACTTTTGAGAAATTGACTGGGTAGAGGGGGAGAGGGACAGGGTAGTAGCTGAAAGGTGAGGAGGGAAAGATGGACCGTGAGTTTACAAAGAGAAAGATTTGAGCATGTTTAATTGCTTAGAGAAAGGAGCCGGGAGAGAGAGAATAAAGGCACAGGATGGAGTGCACAGAGTTTATGGAGCAAGCAGGGCTTGCAGCCGCAGCAGGTTTACTTTTAGAGGTCCTACCCAACCTCAGATGAAACATTAAAATGCACTCTCTGCTCACATTAACACCATTTTTTACAGTGAAAAAAGTTTAAATGACTTTTATAATTTTGCTTTGGATATTATTTGGCTATGATAGCTCACTCAATTTATGATTCAATATGATTTATCAGCAATAAATATTGCATACTCTGGAATTTTGGAAAATTGAGACCATCCAACTCACAAATTGTTTTCAAATGTAATAAAAATGTTTATGAATACTAAATTTAACGATGCTGACATAATATTACATTTTATATACATTCTATTATTTATTACATTTGATTTTCATTATCCATATTTCAGATTCAGTGAATATGCTTTTTCTGGATCCCAAAATATCTGTAGGTAATTGAAGAGCTCACAAGTGCCAAGAAGGTTCCCTATATTGCTTAATGGCTGAAATTGCCTAAAGAACAAGGCTCCTGAGGAGTTGAAGGGGACAGAGTACAGAGTAGAAGTGAAGAGACTGATCTTCAAAAGAAGAGGACTTTTCTTCTTTTGTACAGGACACAAGAACAGGTCAAGAAGCAAACTGATAAAATTCCCATCCCATTTCTCTATGAAATAGGAATCGAGATGCTTCGCCTCTTGTGTGTGTGTATGTGTGTGTTGGTATATTCATGCCTTCTTGAGAAGGGAAGGCATTGTCATTCCCTCTGGAAATTTGTCTGGAAGCAAACATCTTGAAAATTTTCTCTGCTTGATGGTATTCCAGACTTGTTGGCTCTTTTTCCTTCTTCCACCTTGACCCCATCCACCCTGATAGGGTTAGGGATGAAGAGATATACAGAAATGCTGCCCTCTCAGTGTGAACTTTAGGAGATTGCTCCCAGGCCTCATTTTTCTCTCAACACAGCACCTCTGTCCCTGTACCCTGAGGTATAGGGAAGGAAGTAGGGAAGTTGCTAGTGTAACAATTTCATTTCACTTCCCTTTAAAGTCTTCTTTAATAAAAGAAAAAGAAAATATTTTAATATCAATTTTAATGTCTCTTTTTCCTACTTCCCTTTTCATTGTAAAAATGCTATGTGTTTACTATACAGCAATTAGAAAATGCAGGTATGAATTTGAAAATACCACTGTTGACATACCAGCCATGTTAATATATTGCTTTTTTCTTTAAAAAAAAAAAAAAAGAATTTTATTATAGAAGCTGTTTTATAACCTGCTTTTTAATTTCAAGTAAAGTATTGAAGGTTAATAAACATTCTTCTACACCAAGCTGTTTAATAGCTACCTTGTATTCCATTGTATAACCATTTCCCTATTGTTGGATATCTTTTTTCCAAAATTTCAATTTTTTCCAAAATTTCAATATTATAAAGAACACGGTAATGATTATCCTTATATTTAAATATGTATATGCATAATTGATTATACTTACAGAAGGTAACTCTCACTAGTAGAGTTAATAGATTTAAGAATCTGTGCTTTCTAAGGCTTTTGATGTATATTTATTTTGAGACTGCTTTAACATTATCCCTTTACTCCTCTGAAGGTCCCTAGTGTCTTGGCTTGTATTTTTGTTACCTTCTATTTGGAAAAGAAGTCAGAAATGACTCAATGAATTTTGGAGCCAGGTTGGGAAATATCAAATGGAAAAAATATATACCCAAGTGTGTGCTACGGACCATAGTGGTAATAGTCTGATCGTGTTCTTTCATAATCTGTAACAAATGTTCCGCAACAATGTAAGGTATTGGTGGAGGTGTGATGTATGGGGATTCTGCACATTATGCGTGATTGTTTTGTGAGCTCACAACTTCTCTAATGAAAAATGAAAGATATAAACAAAAAATGCCAAAAACCCAACCTTCTAAAAATCTCTGCCTCTTTAAAAATTTGAACCACTTCTGCACTTGAAGTTATCTCCACAAAATGGTATCAGACTCCAAGACTGCAAGCAAGCCTTGTTGCCAAGCAGTCCATTTCAATAACACGATGCCAGTGGTGTTTTTAGCATTTGTATGAATTGAAAGTCATTTGTAGTGAGAACAAGGTCTCCTCTCTGGATCCATCTGACTATCTTATTCACCTCAAAATGTTGGACTGCCTGTGGGGAGCCTGAGCACAAGCCGGGCACTATTATTAAAATCTCCTAATTATTTAAAAAGCCATTTGGGAGAGGAGAGTAGGTTTCCTTTTCTTTCACTAATGCCCCTGGGCAGGCTATATAGGAGTTAGAAAGTCAGAACTTCATTGCTTTTGGCCAAAGGCCATTGCAGTACTTCCAGATGGGGAATAAAAAACAAGTACAAAGTATTCTTCAGAAAAGGTTATAAACTTGTAGACAGAACAGAATTAAAGCACAATTCTGAGTGTACCCACACACAGTACTTTGGTGTTGGTTTTCTGAAGGGAATGTGAGATCAATACACCACCATGTCAGATTGACTGTAATTTCTAAAATGACTTTAGATCTAACTTTAGAAGGAGATAATGTGAAAAAAAAGAGAAAGGAGTTACATGAATGCCAATGTTGGACAATAAGAAACTTGTCTTTTATGAAACAAGTCTTGATAGCACACTGGATAAATTACCCCAAGAAATTTCTGGAATTATTCAAAATGCATGTGACAGAATTCTAGTGTAATGGGAAACAAGTGCATGTCATTATTTAGCATAACATATACGATTTGAATTAAGAGCTTTGTATTGTACAGATTTTTCTAAGCCACATAAATGGTTGCACCTTTATGTCTTATAATTTATTTTATATGGCAGAATTAGAATAGAGTGATATTAAGGGGACAGTCACTTGAAGGTCATAGCAATGTGATGGTGCTGGCTGTGAAGTGTCAGCTGAATAACCCATGGGAACTGAAGGAATAGGACTGGATTTCTTCCACAGAGCAAGCCTGGCAAATTCCCATGAAATTAGGTCACTAGGAGAATGTTCCAGGCCTGGCAGTACACTTATGATTCTCGATCTCCTTTATAAGTTGTTAATTAAAAAAAAAAAAAAAAAAAAAAAAGCCTCTCCAGTGCTTGGAGATTCTGAGATTCTGCTATGGCAGTATGTGAAATAACAGAATGGCTTGCTTAAAAGGACATCAGATGAATACTCAATATGAAGAAGAAATATACAGCATTGCATTTAGAGAAAAGCCTGAGAATTAAGAAAGAAGCATATCTATTGAGGCTAAGGGTGAAGTCAGAAGCTTACCACTCACCCAACTAATGAATATTTTTGAGAATCTACAAGAAGCCTGATAGCACAGTAACCAAATAAGAATAGAAATAGACTTTGGTTGGAGATCTGCCTTCAGTTCATTTGGGAATTTAGTAATAGCCCAAACAGGGCTACCACATCTAAATAATCAACATGGTCTAATAGATTAGAAATTTGGAAAGTGATCTTAAAGATAGGTGAAGCCAATTGTTGAAGTCAGCAGCTACTAATGTGAATTATAAGGTTGACCATCTTCTCACATCTCATATCTTGACTTCCATTTTTAGAGACCCATTTTCTGGCACATTTGCTTTTAAAAGTCTCTAAACAAATTTCAGTTTTAGACAACTATGTCTAGGTCCTTTTTTCTAGCCAGTGGCACAGATATATAAACTTTCCTCTTATTGTTAAATGTTTGCTTTAAATGTTAAAAGATCTTCTTTAGTTTAGTTTGTTAGTGATTTTCATCAACCAGTAATGGGACGACTTCCTATGAGAGAATGAAGACTGAAGGTCTAGAGTAACTGAGCTTTCAATTTCCCAGCACAGTTTCAAAGAGCTGGTCCTTGTCCCTCCAGGTTGTGGTCTTTATTATCAAATTGCTTGGAGAGATTATTTACATTCTTCCAACTATATGGATGAAAATTGTCTCCCCTAATAAAAATGGAAAAAGGTAATAAAAGTTGACTTGCTGTCACAGTAATGAAAGTTGAAGTATTTGTCCCTTGACTATTTAGTTTATGGGTTTCTAGTCATGAGCTATGCATGGGAAGGGCTGTACATGCAAAATACTTATTACCTGCTCCAGTGGCCTGTGGCCAATGCAGTTAGAGCAGCAATAATAACACAATGCTTTTTTTAAAAGATAAACTTGTACTTGGATCCTACACTATCATTGATTTTGTTTGTGTTTGTTTACTTGCTTGTTTTAAACCTAAGTTAAAGTAACAGTAGATATTATCCATTCTTGGCTAGAGACCTTGTCCCTAAAGCAATATGCTTTTCTGATGGAGATACTATAATTTCTTTTCACATTCTTTTAGTTTCATCCTATTGATAACTGATTTTTATATTTCTTATGAATTTTTTATTATTCCCTGCAATCAGACAGTTTGAGAAATTATAAATATCACATCGCAAGCCTAATTATTTTTTAAGACAAGTTTGATATCATATATGACTGACTGATTTTCTATAATGCAGAAATAATCTTATTTGGAAATAACCACAGGGATCTGTTAAATTGTGGATAAAGTATAACTTATTTTGTGCCAAATTATAAAAATGAGTAAAATATTGAAGGAATTTGTTTGGGGAATTCTAGTTAAAAAAAAAAAGCTACTGATTTTCTTATTAGAATTTTGAAAGTAATTCTATTTCTTATTTTTTGAAGAAATCATTTCATTATTATGAATGTATTTAATTCTCCAAAGTTAGTTGTGATATTTTTAGTGTATGATTGCTTGGAAAACATAGGCAAAATCATATATGAGAATTTTATGATCTCTCTAAGAAAGCAAAAAGTAAATAGGCTAATTTCAGATAAAGACTAGGACATCTAAGTTCTAGTTTTTGCTCTATCACTAAGCAATCTTTGGCAAATTGTTTTAATCTTTTAGGGCTTGATTTCCTCATCTAAAAAATAAGGAGGCTAGATGTAGATCAGCCCTGTTAATAGTCCTGAGATATGCTCTGCAAAAAAAAAAAAAAAATGTTCTATGGCCAAGTGAATTTGGAAATCACTGTACATTGTATTCTCTATAGGATATTTATGAAGTACATTGGTACATTAATAGTCCTGAGAACCCTGGAGTAAAGCTACTTGTTTATGCCGAAATTTCCCAATTTGGCCACAGGCCTCTTTCTGCATTTCCTTTACATAACAACAATTAACATTCTCAGCTGGAACATACTTTGGGAAATGGCTAGGTGATCTATAGGGAGTCTTCCAACTCCCTCATTTTGTTGTTTATTGTAGGTCAAGGCAAGGCAAGGCAAGGCAATAGAAAGCTGAGTCTTATTCTTATTTTGAGAATCAAAATTGGAATTCTATGTAGGTATAAAATCCCTGTTATTTTCCCAAATAATTTACCATTCCTACTATTTAGTTTCCATGTCAATCAAAAGTTTTCATATACACACCAAGAACCACAGCTTCATAAGCCATGAAGACTCCTTGGGCACTAGTAAATTACCATTGCTATGTTAAGCCTTACTTTACTGCTAAACAAATTTCAAAAAGGACAAATAACTAAAGTCCTAAGCAAACCAAACCAACTGTAGCAAATCATTGACCACATTTAATCAACAAATATTTAAATATATCCTGTCAGGATACTATGACAGACACACTGAAAGGTGATTTTTGTCTAATAGGAAATGAGATATAATAACATATTCATCAAATAATATGTTGTTATACCATATACTGGTGACATCAAACAATAAAAATGACTACTCTTTATAAAGTGCCTACTATATGGCAGACAATATATCTACATTGTCATTCTTCCTTTAAAAAAAGCCTAATAGCATGAATCTTATTATTGTTCTCATTTTATAAATGAGGAGACTGAGGTATGGAGAAGTTTGTGATTTCTTCGAGGACACACAGCTATCAAATGGCAGAAAGGATTCAGACCCAGGTCTATAGTATTACCTCATCATACTACCTTTCAAATTAAGCTTAAATAAGAATGTAGGCAGAACAGAAAAGACTAATGTTTTAGTTTGCTAAAAGCTGCCAAAAGCAATATACCAAAAATGGGTTGGCTTTTACAATGGGGGTTTATTGGTTTGCAAACTTACAGTTCTGAGGCCATTAAAATGTCCAAATCAAGGCTTCATCAGGCCATGCTTTTTTTCCCCAGTGACCGGCTTCCAGCAATCCTGGACTTCTGTCACATGGCAGGGCAAAGGGTGGCATCTGCTGTCTCTCCTTTCTCCTCCAGGTCTTGTTGCTTTCTGCTTCTGGCTCCCTCCCACTTTCTCTCTGCTCCTGTGGCTTTCTCTCTTCTGGACTCCATTGATTTTAGCTTCTTGCTCTCATACCTTTCTCTCTCAGCTTCTGGGTGGTTCTCTCTGTCTCTGCCACCACCACCCCCTTTCTCATATTCATCCCATTTATAAAGGACTTCAGTAAGAGAATTAAGACCCAACCTGGGTCATGCCCTACTGAAGTAACCTAATCAAAAGTAAAGCCCCATCTACAATAGGTTTACACCCACAAGAATGGATCAGCTCTAAGGACATGATCTTTTCTGGGGTCCATAAAGGCCTTGAACTATCACAACTAATGAGGTAGGGAAATGGTGATGGGAGAAGAGGACTAATTGGTAGAACTAGGTCTAGTAGAAAGGATCAAATTAAGATTGTAAAAAGAGTGAGTTGGCCTTGGAAAAAAGAATGGATATTTCTCTGAGATAGGAGTGAAAAAGTGTGGATGGAAAAGGAGATAGATCAGAAGTATGAGGAGAAAAATGACTTCTAGACTCATCCCTTCCTCATATGAAGGTCTGGGTACAATTCCTAATACTCATTTCCTCCGAGACATACATATTTGAATGTGACTTGCCTTTCTTACTGTGAGCCCTAACCTGAATGAACTCAAGTCCTCTCCATAAATGATCAAGTCTACCTTAACAGATCAAGTATCATGCAGACAGTCAATATCCATGATTTTCTTCCCCAAAACTCAGAGACCCCAGTCATAGTTACTTTTTTCTTGAAAAAACAAACAAAAGCCATAGAATATATATGAGAATCACATATAACCAAAAACTATTCTCCATGGCTTCATGGGTACCTACAGAAGTCAACACAGGTGCTCCATCTTGTCATCAACGAATCCTTCCAAAGCAAAACACCTGTTTATTTTTAGAGCACATCACTTTTATATTGGAATCCTAGATAAAGAGCATCTTATATCCCAATCTATTCCAAACATTTCTATTTGATTTTTCTTGGATGCAAAGATTCCCAACAAAGTGTCTGAGATGATGAGTACAGCTTGGTGCCATTGAAAATTGCTAGTGACTTCTCCAATGTAAACTTCATCTACTTAAGAGGGTTGAGCAAACAGCCCTCTCTTAACCTTTCATCCCCTCTTCTACTTACAACCTTTGAACTTCATAGGGCTTAAGCAAATTAAAGTATTAGATTCCACCATGACTCAAGGTAATGAAAACCTTTCTCCAGGGCTGCAGTTGAGATGCAGAAAATAAAGACTGTATGTCAATTCCTTTGGTCCATGATGTTTGTTTGTTCAGTGGGTATTTAAAGAGGCCTTACCCAAAGGTAAAATATGGCTTGAGACCCAAGAGCTCTGTGCCCTAATTTCAGAACTTCTGCTAATTCACTGTGTGGACTTGCTCAATGTACAGGAGTTGGGTAAAACAGTCTTTAGAGATCCTGCAAGTTCAAAGGTTCTGGATTGTAAAGGTGGGAAAAATAGTATTTACATTAAAGAAAAGCCTGACTTTGAGTGTGTATATTTCAGAATGTAATGCTCACATCTTTCAAATACAAAGATAGTTTGTCCTTAAGTCACTCAATGATTAAAGAGTGTGCGCATAAATGAAATAGACTCATTCATGAAAATTACATTCATAAGTTATATAAATGTATAAAAAGTCCAAATAATGCAATAGCTTCTCAACTCTGTTCTATAAAATGATGAAGATCTATATCTATATCTAGATAATCTGAGTGAACTCAGCAATTACCATCAGGAATTTGCAAGTCAGAGATTCTACATGTATGGATGCCCGAGTCTCCTAGTCTACTCCTTATTATAGGAATCTGTGCCCTTTTACTTTGCAACAGGAAGAAGTAAATGTAGTTTCCAAACTTAGGGAAGGAATGAGACTCACAAAGTCTAGTAAAATTACCCAAGCATCTACAATTTCATGGAATCAACAATTTACCAAATGCAAGAGGAGGATTTCATGTGATTTCTTTCTGTGTTATTTTCTAATAATAATGGAATATTTAGGTATAACTACACCTATTTGCATGTCTTCTACCTTCGAAAACATGAACATTTGTAGAATGCTGGCCTTAATCCAGGGATGGCACATGTAACCTTGGAAGAAAAGGAATGCTAACTGATTAACTTGAAGTTGGCTTCATTGTTTGATCTTGTTAAATCCACACTGTACTTAAAGATCAAAATTAAATCTAAGAAAACTCATTCTCTGTGTGTTAGCAGCCATTTTCTATTTGATTTCACAAAGAGATCTAAATGTGCTGTTTTCTCTCTTTGAGGAAAATTCTTAGTTTTTTCCCCCTGGGCAGACTTTCTGCCACGTGATAGGAAAACTCAAAATAAGCTAGACTTCATGCTACATGAGAAAAGGAGAATGCCTTTGTATTCTAGGCACTGGTATGGTCCCTGGTACTGGTAGATGCTCACTAAATGTTGGTTATTGGATGGGATACTAAATTAATGAATTAATGAGAGAATTGAGAATTTGGAGGTCCTTACATGTGGAGCTTGCAAATGTCTTGTGTATCATCTAGATCCTTTCTAAAATGTTGAGTCAAGCTTGGGTCAGGTGGCTGCATTTAAAGACTAGTTCCCTACCATAATCCTATGGGTTGATTCTAATTCTATAGCAAATCTGGGAACATACCTTCTGCACAGCCTCCCTACCTGAAGTTTTATGAATTCCTGGTGCAGTCAATTCTCATCAAAAGCCAGCAAAACAATGTTGTGAGAAAAATATTCTAAGTTTACTGACTATGAGAACAAAGCATTTTTCCTTTGCTTCTTCTTGGAATAATTTATTATAGCCATATAGCACCACTCTAGAGTGATCTCTACAAAGTTCAAGTTTAGCTTTTCCTCTCAATGTCTTTCAATAAACTCATCTTGAATGAAAGATACTATTGTGGCAAAATCAGCTTTGCAAGAAATAAACATGGCATCAAAGGAAAGGAAAATGTCCCCAGCTACCTCTTTCTTTTCACAATGACATCCAGTCACAGCTATGGCAATCCTGGGTTCAATTACTAGTAATTTTGTCAGCATCTCAACATTTCTTCTAGGACCAGACAGAGGAAGGACAAAGGTAATATATTTATATGCTACCAATGCCTTTGTTTTTCCTTTCCCCTCTTGTTCCTATGCGCCCAAGGCCTCAGCAGTCATTATCTACAACTTAGCTCCTCTTTGCTGTGTCAAAAGTTAGTGAAGAGTTGTTGGGTACATGGGCGAATATTCCAATGTTTTAGGATTTTCAGCCTCATTGGGGAGACCAAGAAAACAGCATAGCAACTCTTCCTGTGAAGTAAATTAGCAGCTTTCAGATAAATAGATGGCTCAAAATTATTGTATCTTTCAAAAAGAACTCATGAAGATAGGAAAGTTTGTTTTTGGAGAATCATCTATCCTCCTGAAGAATGATAACACAGGGCTGTAGGAAACCTACAGAGGACATGTATAAGAATTTATTCATTTATTTGGCAAATATACATTAAGCACTTATTATGTGCTAGGCATGGATCTAGTTGTTGAGTATACAGTGGTGAACAGGACCAAAAATTCCCTGTTCTCAAAAGGGAGACATTTAAAAAACAAATAAATGAACATTTTAACATAATATCAGGTGATGCTGTGAAGGAAAATAAAAATAGGCTGGCAGAAGGTAAAGGTATGCACTTGTCTGAGAGGGCAATATCCGAGTGGAGATGTGATTGATATAAAGGAGCCTGGGAAGGTCTGGGGGAAAACGTTCCATCAGAGAAATATCAGCAATGAAAGCCCTACTGTAGCATGAGCTCAGAAGGTGCTCAAAACCTAGTGTGGCTGGAGAGAGAAAGGAAGGTGGTGGGTGGCTCAGTTGAGTACAGAGAAGGTGCCCCAATTAAGTAGGACTTTTTAAGTCAAGGTGAAGAGTTTGAATTTTATTCTATGTGTAATGGGATAGCATTGACGACTTTGAAGAAGAGTGATACAATTGATTTATATTTCAAAAGATCATTATGGATATTTTATGGGGAAAGAGAGGAAGCTGGGAAGCAAGTTAGGTGGTTTTTGCAGCAGTCCAGGAAAGCAAGAAATGATGGTGAAAATAGCAAAGTGTCAACAAATAATGTCATTAGGAACCTCTTCCTCAGTGTTTTCTTGGAATGGATATTTTCTCATAGCTTCTGTCCTAGAGTTGCAGTACCTCAATCTCAGAAGTAAGAATCCCCAACAAAAGCATTCTGTAATCGTGTCTCTTATATGGGATTTAGGTGTGGTGCTCATTTTTTGACCTTCTCATTAAGCCTGGTTAGACTAGAAGAATGTTTATGTAAGCTCCTAAAATGAAAAAAAAAAAAAAAAATGAGATGAATCATGTACGACAAATGAAAACACATGAAAACCGGGAGGAATTGTTGTTCAAGCAAGGAAAAATACTTTGTGAGCAAGGAGGAAAAACACACCAACCAATCCTCAACCTTCCCAATAAAGATAAATGAGGCTGAGCAAAAGAAAAATAAGGAAAAGTAAAAGATCCTATAGAAATATATACTGATTTATCATAGTTTCAACACCAAAAAGAGTATGGTCAAAGAAAGGATTTTTGTCGCATTTCTGCATGTGTTTGGTAGTGCTGGAAATAAAACTGGGAATTGAAATATTGGAATTTCCAGGAAATGTTCATGGCTTTATGTAGTCAACAGGACAATGTTGTTTAATTTGGGACCATTCAGAATAATTGGGGATGTACAGATGATATAGTGCAGTTTCTTACAATACACACGTTTCTATTGATTTATTCCACCAGACATAATCTTGGTGAAGTGAGAGAAAGAATTTTTATCTCCAATTCACAAATAAGAAAATGAAATGCAGAGAGGTTAGGGGAATTGCCCTCTGTGATAGCTATTTTCGCGCGTCAGCTTAGCTGGGTTGTTTGGTCAAGCAAACACTGGCCTGATTGCTACTGTGAGGGATTTACATCTACAATCAACAAAAGAGGTTGCCTTTGTCAAGGTAGAGAATCTCCTTATCCAATCAGCCAGAGGTCTTAAAAGACAGACCTGAAGATTTCAGAGGTCAGAAGAGGAATTTCTCCCTCTACTTTGGCATTGGCTCTCACTGGAATTTCCAGCCAACCAGCTTTCCTTGGGGAATTCCGAGTAAGGACTTCAGCACCACCTTTATTAGTGTTTCCAGCTTGTGGCCTTCACTACAGAGTTTGGACTTGCCAGCCCCAATGGTCATGTGAAACAATTCCATATAATAAATCTCTTTCTACGTACAAATCTCTTTGTGTATACAAGAATACTAATACATTCTCGATTACATAATAATCAGATCAGATCTAGAACCTTCATATCCAACTCCCTGTCCACTACTCAAGCAGCTATAGAGTCTGGTCATCTAACAAGAGTCTTCAAGTCATTGCATTCTTTTCTTTTTCCATATTGTTCCACTTAGCAGAGGAATGAATTTCCCTGGCAGGAAAAGTGGAACAAAGGAAAAAATGTTTGTTTGCCAAAAAAGCTTTAAACTAACATCTATGTCACACACACACACACACACACACACACACACATGCACACACACACACCATTCACCCCTTAGGGGGAGTGTAGTTTTTACCATATTATTTCTAACCATCTAATGTTGTTCAGTAAGAATCCAAGTAAGAAAAACAATAGAAAACAAAACCCAGGAATAAAGATTAAAAGGTAATGAAATTCTTAATTCTGGAAGACAGAAGCTGAAAGACAATTCTATTACCATCTACAAGCATAAGAACTTAGAGGTTTGTAACTAATTGTTAACATTGGCATAAAAATTGCACAATTGTTTATCTTCTCCATACTGGGTATAATATGAGCTGCTGATCTATCTCTACTATGAACACAGCAAGGTGGATGGATTTAACTTCATTCTTGGTTAGTTATAACTAAAACTTCTGGGAATTAAAAAAACCTACTTGTTGAATACTGGAATGGTTTACACCAAGTGAGAGCTTTGAAAAGTAAACTCTCCTTTCCTCTGGGCCCATTTCAGTGCTGTTCTCTACATCTGTCTCAGTCATTTGCTTTTCTCTATCATTGGATATATTGTTTGTGATAGTTAAGTTCATGTGTCAACTTGGTAGGTTTTGGTTTCCAGTTGCTTGGTCAAGCAAACATTGGACTGTCTGTTACTGTGAGGATATTTCATAGATTTAAATCATCAGTAAGTTGATTGCACTTAGGGCTGACTTTATCTACAATCAACTGAGGAGATAGTCGTCAGCAGTGAGAGGAGTTTCATCCAATCAGTTGAAAGCCTCAAAAGAAGAAGTGATGATTTCAGCAGTCGGAAGAAAGAATTCCCATCTCCATTCAGCCAGCCAGCTTCCCCTGGGGAATACATGGAAACCTTCATTGGAGTTCCCAGCTTGAGAACTGCCCTACAGAATTTGGATTTGCCCATCCCCATAATAATGAGAGCTGATTCCTATAATAAATCTCATAATATTTACATCTTGTATAAATAAGGATTGCCCTGGGCAACACTGACTAATACATTGTCTCATGTATCTTTTCCATTTTTTCCTATTTTCAAATCCTAATCTATTTCAAGATATAGTTCAACTCTTACCACATTGAAACTCAATGATTTCACCTTTTATGAACCCTTTAATAATGCACACTTCAGAATTTATAGATGCAGTATATGTATTTTCAACTGTCTGTAAGGGAATCCAATTCTTGTTACTCCTGTTGGGAATTGATTAACATCGTTTCAGTAAATTGACTTGCAGGAGGAAAACCCTTATTAGTAAGTGAAATTTGTCCACTGTCGAGAATCTACAGCTTTAATGAGGTTTTGTTTTTCTCTGCCTATTTTTGAGCATACAGGAACTTCTGAACATTAAATTTGGGGTCTTCAAATTTCTTGGTTTGTATCCCAGGCAGACTTCAAGAATTTATTGTACCTAAAGTTTATTAAATAATGTAACTCCAGATAGGGTCTACTTACCATACTTCTCTTAAGGAATTCTGGAATATCATGGCACACTTCTGGTTCTTCCATTTACATATGGAATCTTTTGGGCCAGTGGGAAATGGGGCTAAACATCATTTTGACAGTTTCTGGTTAGTTAAGGTGAAAACTTTTGGGGGGAAAATTGTTTTGGAGAGTTTAAATTCGGTATATAATAATGGGTACAATCACTTTACCAAAAGTACAGTATGGAGAAGAGAAGACATCTTGAAGAGTGAACAGTACTAACCCTTATCCCAGAGAGGGCCAGTGAGCATGGGTTCCACTTGAAGTCGTAGAGAAATAGAGGGGGAGCAGAGATGCCAGTGCAAGAAATGTCAGACCATGCCATAGAGATTTTCATAGTCCAGCTCTATAAAAATTTGGCCTAAGTCCTTTAAAAATAACTCTAACACTAAAAAATTAAGATTACTATACAGAGGCCAAGAAAACTGCTACAATTTCAGTAAGGTAGAATTTTGGAAGTGGGATGGTGAGTAGTGGAAAATGGTATTCTCAGCATTGGGAGAAAACTGACCAATTCAACAAAAGAGCTGAATTGACTAAAAATCAAAATAATTATAATAAAGACAATAATAGTAATATACATCCACTATTGAGTTCTCTTCATGGGTGAATAATGTATTACATTCTCTCCTGTGATCCTCGTGACTACAGTTTGAGGTATGTATCATTAAGCCACTTTACAGATCAGGAAACTGAAGCATAGAGAATATAAGAACTTGCCAAGAAGCACACAAGGGCTAAGTGGAAGTCAGAATCAAGCCTAAACTTCTCTGGTTTCCGAACTCATATTCTTGATCACTATGCTCTATGGTCTTCTACAAATGGGTACAAAGGCAGAGGAATACTCTTGTATTAAATTATAAAGTCCAGGTAAATATCCCATATAAGAGAAAGACTTAAAACTAGTCATCTGGTGAGGAGAAGGTGGAAGCCAGGACATAATACTTAAGATATAAGAATCCTGAGGATGACATCAGTTAGAAGGGAGCTCAGCTTTGGATTTCCCAGTAATAGAGATAACCTGGAAAACAAAGATTTCCCTTATATTTTTCTCTGGCCCTTTGACCTGTGATGTGTGTCTAGTGAGAACTAAATCTATAATTATAATATGTAATTAAGAATATTTAGCATTTAATTGATAGACTCTCATCTCTCTAGGATGAGAAATTTCATTATGGCCCTACAGAAGGCAGAGGATTGAGCCTAATTACTTTTAAAGAGCTTTTCATTTCCCACAGAACTTCAGTTTTAGTTATATCCTCATTTGTAAGAGACATATTTCAAGAAGAGACTCTTAAAAGAAAGATTCTGGACAATTTTTTTTTTCACTTTTGGATGGCTATAACCTTCACCTTTACTTTCAATTCTAAACTTTCAGAGAAAACAAGGCATAATCAACTCCTGCTCTCAGCCTGCAAATCATGCATATGTAGATTTATGTAAATATACATGCAAATCAGGCTCAGCCACTGGGCTTCTGGGAGGCTGCAAACGGAACCCTTGGTATAGCAGAGGTCAAATGTCCTTGGCTCCAAGCTCAGGTTTACGTACAGATTTTTATAGGACAATGGCAGTCCCTTAAACACAGCAGTTCTTAAATGCTGCAGTAATTCCATGCTTGAGTAGTTTGCAGTCATAATTAGGAAGGGGTGACCTGGTTCACAGGAAAATGAAGAGCAGAATGAAATTGAGCTCTAATATTCCAGTTTATCTAAGTTGGATACTTATCATCTTCCTGTCTCTGCTCTCTTAATTTTTTCATGTATCCAGCAAGGGACCTCAGCTGGCATGGAAAATGGATTTATATTTTCAAATGTCTTTGATTTGAATACTGAATTTTCTTAACTTACTAAAAGGCGGGCTATTCCAAGGACCACTGTCCCTGGAAATGCCTCTATGAGGAGGAGTCTCCTGCCTTGAAGTAGGGGCACCTTCCCTGAGATGCCATACCACTAATCCCAGTCAAGTGATCAAAGGCTAAAGCAGCAAGAGAATCTGTGATGGCTGTTACCACTGCTGTGTGAAAGGTTACAAAATCTTAACTCTAGGGTAACTGGTAAAGACTATTGGGTCTCCCAAAGCTGAAATAGCTTGGAATATTATTGTGGGAGCTTCCCCCATACTCTTGGGCATAGTAGGTCATACGAATGCCAGTCCCTGTGTCTTACGCCAGAGGAGAGGGTACGTGGAGCACGGAAGCTGATCAAATCAGTGTCAGGCCTGGAAGGATAACAGGAACCAAATTGTCCTTTGCCATCCATGTGTGTGCATTGGCTATTGAGTCACACCCCAGGGGTTTGCTCTGTTATGCTGTATGGTTTTAATTAATTATACAGACTCTGAAAGCTTGAGTTGTTAGACTTTGAGCTTCACCAATATTTCTTGCCCACAAAGTTTACACAGGGAAACTCTAATAGTTCCCCATGCTGACCACTCCTTAACTACCATCCCACAACATAGCCTGCCCTTTGTGTCCCCAAACACCTTGTCCTATAGCCTGACACATGAGAAGGTTCCTGTAGTTGCAGCATTTTTCCAGGACTGGGGCCAATGGCAGACACCAGGTCATTAAGCACATTCCCAGCTGAATGGCTAAAGAAAAGACATGATAGTTTTAATGAATTAATTCTTTGCAATTGAGCCCGATGTTCCTGGGATAAGATTATTACTTCTGTGTTCCTCTGATTCCACATCTTCAAAACTGAGTTCAAATTGCCAATTTTCTTCAATGAAATGGTCTGGAAAATAAGAGAGATAAAAATCTGGTAGTATTTACAAATATCTGTTTTTGAGCTGAGAAAAGGAAATTATCAAGTTTAAAATTAGCCAAATTCCATGAGGAGTTTCTGTAAAAATCTAACCTATAAGGATTAGAGCTATGGTTCCAGCTATGATTAAAATAAGAAAGTCAAAATAAAAGGGATGGGGGGAGGGGGGAGGCACATCCAAACAGTCAGAGATGGAGTTTGTCCTGTTTAGTTCAGAAAGTCAAGGACTTGGGGCAATGGAGGAGGAGAAGTCTTTCCTTTAAGTGAGACCAAAAAAAGCAAACAAATTATGCCCTGCATAAAGGGAATGGACCAAAACCCAGCTTTCAGTCTGCCAGCTAAGTACTTTCATTAAGACTGTAAATAATTCTCACCTGTGGTTAGGTATGAACCATGTAAGAAGTACCAATATTTGAAAGGGAAAATTGTTCTTACTGCTAATTAAAAGGTATTATATCCTCAGTCAGCTGTGGTGTCCAAGAATCCATTAATCAAAGAAGCCATTACATCTCTACTTACATTAATTCCATTATTGTATCATGTGAGTTATGTTCGAACATTTATTGCTCAATAATTTTCAGAGAAAAATGTAATAACTTGGGTGGAGGCACCATTAATGTGAAGGGATTTTTGGCCGAGGAGTTAATGAAGTGCATGGAGGAACCCTCCAACCCCAATTATAATGAACTTTTCCATATTCCCAGACTGCTGGGTAAGCTCCAAATGCTGTAAATGAGATTGCTGGATTCAGGCAGCACTCTGTGAATGTCAATTTAGTCCTAGACTTTTGCAAGGATATTATCAGGAGAGCAAAATCAGGGCATCTTTCTCATCTTCCACAACATTGGAGGCTATTTCTTACATGCCCGTTCATTTTTTTAGCAACAGTAAAAGGAAATCCCTCTCTATAAAAAGTAAAATAAAACAAACAAAAACATTACTTTCTAAAATAAGCAGTGGGTTATTCCTTTTTAAATCTCAAACAGTAAAATAAAATATTACAAAAATAATTCCAAGACTTTGTAGTTTATTTTAAGAGAATTGAGCATATGCATTGCCTTTTATCACTGTGTCTTATCAAACTGCAGAATTATGAGATAAATGATCGTGATAGTCATGTAATATTTGCTTTAGGAAGTATGAGCCATTGTAAAGGTACTATACTCCCTGCTGAATACCTGATGCTTGATTTCATATTCCTGAAATGCCATAGGTTTCCTATAGTTCTGAGACAGAAAAGAGAGAACAGAAATGAGAAAATCTGGGCACGGAACAGTGGATCTTAGCATACTAATGTTTGATGTGAACTCAGGAGTTATTGAGCCCAAGTTCTCCCAGTCAGAGATGAGGTAAGGCCTGAAGCTGAGGAATCAAATTGCCTCTGCCATGGAAATGGGTCGGATCCATGACCAACAGGTCCACGGAGATAAGTTTTCATTTTTTTAGCAACATAAAATCAGTAGAACATTTTAAAGGTAAAATAATACGTGAAATCCCAATATATCAAACATCTCATAAAATGGAAAGGCTTGGGCTCAAGCCAGAAGCGGGTGGAGAGCCCATGAGGCTCTTCTCCCAGCCGCTTTGCTGCTCCTTTGCCTGAGGTTATCAGACACTTAGATCTCTGCGGAATTGCCGGATGCAGGACTTTCCTGGCTGCAAAATAAAAAAAGCCATCTGAGTGAGCGTGGGATGGAGCACAATCACAATAATGAGGGTAATGATTGTCTCATAAACCCAGAGGAGCCACGCAGCGGGATTTGAGGGAAGGACTAGAAGTGGGGTGGTTGGTCACCAGGTCGGCCTCTCCCTTTAAGCACACACATCCGTGCACACATTTCCAAATTCCATGGGAAAAGATTCTGATTGGTCCATCTTGGGTCAGGGCCTACCAACCACGATAATGGAGCCGGTGGGTCATAGGAAGAACCGGGAGACCCAGGATCCTCTAGCAGAAACAGGGCTGTAAACTGGGGAGGGGAGTAGTTTCCAGCGAAGAGCTGGTTGAGTCACCTAGCAGTTTGCAAATCTCGGAAATAATATGCTCCCAGTGGAGCTGCACACAAACTGGAACGGGGCAGGAACCCCGTGTCTGGGAACCACGACGGCCAGTGGTCAGCGCAGTAAAGGCAGGAAAGTGCCTGGGAGAAGTAGGGGTGTTATCAGATACTGGAGGAGAGCATGGTGACAGGAGCCCAAGGCAGGCACCGTGGAAAAGCAGGCAGTAGGTCAGCAGGAGAGAACTCTGGGGGCATCTTCCTGGGCCCTAACTTGTGGCGGAGGCTCAGAGACAGAGCTCTAGGCCCTGTGGGGCTGGAGTCAAGCAGGGCCCTTCCTGACACAAGTGGGGAAGCAGGAAAGGGGCCTGGAAATAAAGCCAGGACTGAACAAGACGCCACCCAGCTCGTAGCCTCCATCTCAGGGGCAGGTGGAAGAAGACGCAGGGCTGTTGGGACACTAAGCCCCGTGAGCTACTGCCTAGGGCTCCGTGACTCCTGACCAGTTCGGGATTGCTTTCTGCATGGAGGCGGGGTTAGTGGAGCTTACGGAGCGGATGAGGCTCTGAGGATGGTGGCCTTTCCTGGGAGAAAAGCAGAGGGGTCCTTCCCAGTTGCTTTCAACCATATTGAGGGGTGTGTGGGGGGAGGGTACCCAAAGCCTCCAGCTCAGTGGTGGGATTCCCTCTTGACCTTTCCTAACTGGGTGAGTGATCCCCTGAGGGGAAAAAATGATCAGGCCCTAGTAACACATAATACCTGAGCCAAAATAAAGATGTGTCGTAGATAACTTTCTCTGAAAATGAGCTAACACAATTGGTATGCACCTTTGTAGGGTTTATAAAGACCTCTAAAGAAAGATCTCATGAAACAATTTGTGATATTTTTCATGCATAGACAGAATAATACATTAAGCCTGGCCACATCTGAGTGCAGTACATGTTTTACCCATTTGCTTAATTTGCTGAAGATTTGAATGTCACGTGGCTGCCAGAAGAAGGACATGGAACCGTTTAGGAGCAGGATTCAGGGCTTTAACTTCAAACGCCCACTCTTGATGCTTCTGCCAAGAAATAACAAAATATTTGTCTCTAAGATTGTTAACCTCTCTTCCATACACAATCCGCAACACATTGCACTGGCAAGACCTACACAACACCCCGCCCTTTCTCCTCGGTAGAGTGGGCTGATATTTTTGCTTAAGTTTTCAGTTTCGCTAGCGCAGATGAGAAACACCAGGAACACGCACCATTCCCAGACCAATTAGCTTGGCCAGAGACTATTTTTCATCTAATTTAGGGGTAAATGCCAGAGAAGTGTTTCAGTGTCCTGGAGCTAAGGAGCTAAAATTCCAAACATAGACAAGAAATGCGATTTGAAGCTCTTGAGGGGAGGAGGGGCCCTGTATCTGCTCAGGCCTCTCCACCAGGATCCAGAATTCAGTGCCCAGAGAAAGAACAGACAACTCTGTTTGCAACCCTCGGGCCACAGGGTTAGCATCTTCTTTTGTTTCCCAATTCCTTTCTTTTCCCCAAGGACTCCGGATGTATTACATTCAAAACCAACCCATGGCTTTTCTGACACATTTTGCCCAAGTTGGAGTTATACACATGTGCCAATCACCAGTGAAAGGTGATTATTTATTTAGTAGAAAAGAGCTTTGAAGAACAGTGGGACATAGTTCCATATAAATGACACATTTTATCTGTTTTTCAAATAATTCATGGAAAATACTGACATAAAGTGCCAATTATTTTTTGCCATTGAATAGGGCTGGCAGTCTTATTGTAGACTTTAAAAGTCACTTACAATTTGTTCGCATTTTTTTAATTCCCCAGGGAAATGGATGTATTTTCTTTGCTCTAAAGATTAAAGTTCAATTTGACTTCCTTTTTTGTGAAAGGGACTCTTAAGACATTGCATTCTCATATCCTCCTAGATATCATTACAAGCTGTAAATTTGGTGATTGATGTCTACCAGGACAGCCTCGGGAGGCTGCATGCTAGTTAAAATAATAAAGTGCCCCTTATCCTCTGGATGCACTGGAGAGAATAGCAGGTGGCTGTTGTTTGCGGTGCTGCAGTGAGCCACTCCGTTTCAAACAGCTCATTTTGGGCCCGAGCTGAATGCCATGCCTGAGCGATTCTACTTCTAACAAAGCCGCCAACAGACTCATTCTCATTGTTTAATTTGAATGAGAATTAGCTGCTGCTGCTGCATGCAAGCCCAAGACCTTCTATTATGAAATGGTTCTCAAGACATGTTTATTGAAGTCTAGTGGCTGCAGAATTTGGAGCGGGTAGGAATGATCTCCCAATGGGAGCACGCTTTTCATTTCTAACCTCTCCACTCTAAGTTAGACTCAAGGGGCGGTAGTGGGGAGGACAGGGAGAGGTGGTGACACCCCTTGGGCTAGTGTCAGGGGAGGCTGTGTGACTCAGACTCCCCAGAAAGGACGTGGACCCGAGGAGAACAGTGGCCTATATATTCTCATTAAAGCGATGACTCCACAAGCCATCAGGGTAATTGACACAGAACCAGCCCTTTTCAAAGAGCCCAGTGTCCGCAGGAGCACAACCGGCCTGCGCGGTGGCTGCTGAAGTTCCAGTTGAGAGAGCAAAACAGAACAAAACAAAACAAAAAAGAAAACTAGGATTTTCAAGACACCGTTCCCCCCGATTTTCTCCTGGATAGGTTTTTACAAGACTCTTCGGGATGGACAGTAACTATTCCTGGATGCTTGGCAAGTCCAGCCACTTGGAACCAAAAACATTTTAGCCTCGAACCTTATAATATGCATTTTTTAATGTGACCTGGAGACTTTGAGTGCAAAGACACAGGGTGGCAGGGCCCTTTAGAAATGATCCGTGCACGTTCTGTTGTAAGCATTATGGCCGAACACAGGGAAAGCTCCAGGAACCAAAACGCCTGCTGCTAAGCAACGGCTCCCGTTTGAAGGACCAGCTTGGTGTTATTTATTTATTTGTGATGCTGCTTACCTGTCTCTGCTCAGGCAACAGCCAATGTCAAGTTTTTCTTTAAAGAAGGCAGACCATTTCTTTAAGATAAGTTGAAAGTCATAGAACTCAGGGCGATCGAAGCACAAACAATCAAGATATTAGTGCAATCAGTATTGATATTTGAAGAGAAAAAGAGATGCCAAAACTCTCGGACACCGCAGCAATCCTTATTTGCTTATTAATTTATTACTGCTCAAAGCTTTTCTCTTGGCTCACTTAATACAGCCTGGCACAAAACTAGACCTTGTTTCTTGCGGCCTTTATTGGCTCACTTCATGAGTTTTACCAGTGACTTTGGGCATTTTCAAGGTTCAGCATAGCAATGTATTGGACAGGCTTAATCTCCTCTATGATTTTCTGCCCTGAATGGTGCATTTTCTAGAAACACATTACATGATAAATGGGAAGCCCACCCATATCTCTTTTTAAACTGATCCTCTACTAGTTGGAAGTCTTCTGTTCTCCAATTTAAATAGCCTTACCTTGTGTATTAGTCAGCCAAAGGGGTGCTAATGTGAGATACCAAAAATGGGTTGGTCTTTTATAAAGGGTATTTATTTGGGGTAGAAGTCCACAGTTACCAGGCCATAAAGCATAAGTTTCTTCCCTCACCAAAGTCCATTGTCACGTGTTGGAGCAAGACAGCTGCCGACATTTGCCCAGGATTCAGGCTTTTTGGGTT
>JAQZBX010007631.1:0-50031 GCA_029593785.1 Cabassous unicinctus | reverse complement strand
AAAAAAAAAAATATATATATATATATCTGAATATTTTATTCCTGAGGGCTTCATGTGCAACTTTCAAGTGGAAGCCATTAAGAGAAAACATGACATTCTGTTGCTTTAAAAAAAGGATGCTTAGCTTTAAGGAAAAAAAAATATTAATTTTACTCTCAATATACTTAAGAAAATGTAAAGTCTTTTAGAAAAACACAATTTAAGCAGTTTCCTATTCTCATTATGCAATAAAAAATAGTAAGATTGGAGAAAAGCAGTTTTAGACTGGACACTAGGCAACACGGTGCAGGTAAGGTACCAATAAACATTTATTGAAGGCCTGCTCTAGACCAGGCTCGATGCTAGGTGGGGCCAGGGATGGGAGTCACTTCCCCAAAGAGCTTACAATCTGGTGTGCACCCGAAGAACAAATGTAAATGTTACTAATTCTAAGACTTAAAAAGAGGAGGAAAATTGCTAATAGAGATATAAGCAAGGTTGCCTGGGGATATAAAAGATCTAGCTATTAACTGAAAATGAGATGATCAAGGAGGCTTCAGAAAGGATGTCTTTCAACATGAGAGGAAATAAGAGAAGGACTGAGAAATGACTGGCTGAGAGTAAAGCATGCACGAGTCTGATATATTTAATAGTTAGAAGTATAGAAGGAGGAAGGAATGGGATAGGGGAAAGAAAAGGGAGAGATTATAGTAAAACAAGAAGCTGGAGAAGCAGTTTGGTGCCAGAGTGTAGGCAATTATGGATGCCAGACCAGGAAGAAGAGGGTTTTGGTGCAAGAGAGTGCCATGATCAGAGTATTGTGTTTTCAGAAGCTGGTCAGGCAGGAGTGTAGAGGATTTTAAGGCGGAGAGACAAGAAGCATGGTGGTCAAAGACCCCTGAAACAGACCACGTGAGAGAAGACAAATGGACCACATGTGAGTGACTGATAGTAATGGAATAAAGAAATGGCTAAAGGAAAATTTCAGTGTTTGAACTGAGAAGTGGACAAGGGCATGGACTCTGGAGTCAGACAGCCCTTAGTTCAAATCCTGACTCCACCATATACTAGGTGTATGAATTTGGGAAAGTTTCCTGTCTCTTCTAAGGCCAATTTCCTCATCTATGAAATAGGGATGATAATAATACCTACTCTCATGAAGTTGTTTCAGGATTTAATATGATAATATATTTAATGCTTACACAGTATCTAGATGGCACATGGTGAGCTCAATGAGTATTAGTCATCATTATTCCTAACTAATGAGACGTTGAGGATGAAGGAGAGGAAAAGGTTAAAGGTAGCTTAAGAGTTTCTAGCACTGGTTTTAAACATTTTTCTTTGTTTAGGTGTTCTGCTCTTTTGTTGTGATGTGCTTAGTATGGATTTTTTAAAAAGTCCTGTTTAGCATGTTTTTGTCAATCTCAGGATTCAAATTCTCAGCTTATTCCTCATGCTCTTGATTCTTTTCTTTACCACGTCTCTTAACCGTTCTTACATAGATATTTAATCTCTTTATGTTTCTTTGTTGCATTCTGGATACTTTCTGGATTAATTTTCTCTCACAATCACCATTATAATTAAAGAGTTGGGCTCTGGATCAGATCCTTTGGTTTGAATCTGGCTCTGCCAATTAATAACATGGAACTTGATCCAATTACTTAATTTCTCTGTGTCTCCATATCTTTATCTGTAAAAGGTGATAATAGTACCTTCCTTTTAGGGTTTTGTAGAGATTAAATGAGTTTTATGTAACTTGCTAAGAAGAATGCCTGACATGTAATGAAAGCTCAATAAATACTGTTTTCATTATAGTTTTTGTATTCTGTGGCCTGTTTAAAGGTCTTGTTTCATATCTCCTACTGCCTGGAGGACTTCCAACAATTGGATATTATAACATGCTTACAAGTTTTAGAGTGGCAAATGGAGAAGCCCACTCTACCAGCGTAAGAATGAAAATATTTGCCAGAAAAATAAATCAACAAAGAATTAAAATCCCAAAGCCTAGATGTAGAAGATAAATTTCCATAGTGATTATGACATGAAGTTATTTAAGGTGAATTTAAAAAGTTGTTGCTATTTTAGGATTCCATCAAGGCACAAAATATTTGCACAAAAAATTATCATATTTCATGTTTGTTTAAATTTTGGACAAAAAAAATCTGCGGTTGCCGACCCACCATCTTGAATCTGGAAAAACAGGCTTCTGGCTCAGAATGCAGAAAAGCGTAACCCAATATAGCCACCTAGTGGTAGTATTCCTAAACTGCAGGAAAAGGGGGAAAGTATGAGCAAATTTAGGCAATAAAAAAAGGTCATCACCAACAGAAATGAAATAGATGGGCAGTTGATGAGTTTAGTTCTAAACCTGTTGAATTTGTAGTGATGGAAAAAAGTTTAGTAACAATACATAATAAGCATAAGGAAAATAAGTGCACTGTTCTACTCATAGTTATATTTTTAAATTATATTTGAAGCTGTAGAGAATGAGCGAATTAGAGAATGAGTGAATATCAATGGAAAACAACAAAGAGAAAAAGAATCAGGAGAATCCTTCAACATAATAAAAAACTAGGATTGATGATAATCTCAGATTCTACAAACAAGCCTATAAAACTAGAGTTTTTTAAAATAAACTTTTTAAAATTTAATTAAAAAAAAATTTTAAAAGATATTTAGATTACCTAAATGTTATATAAAAAAATGTAGGGGATTCCCATATGCCCCACTCCCTACCCCTCCCACATTAACAACACCCTTCATTAGTGTGGTACATTTGTTACAACTGATGAACACATATTGGAGCACTGCCACTAAGTGTGGATTATAGTTTATAGTTTAAACTCTCTCTGTACAATTTTGTAAGTTATGACAAGATATATAATGGCCTGTATCTGTCATTGCTATGGTATTCAGGACAATTCCAATGTCCCGAAAAGGCCCCCATATTACACCTATTTTTCCCCCTCCCTCCCCTCAGAAACTCCGGTGGCCAGTGCCTCCTCATCAATGATAAAAGTTCTTCCATTGCTAGAATAACAATAAGTCTACAGTAGAATAACAGTAAGCCTACTCTTTCTATATTACAAGATATCTTGAAAAATAAGAAAAGACAAAATAATTGTGGTTTCCAATGACAATGTAACAGTTACTTGATAAATAAGCACTCTTTTCCTATAAGAAACTATTAACTCAAAGTTGTTACAAATACAGAATAAACATTGCATTACTTAAAAAAAATGCATACCCCAGTACTTTCACTATATATAAACTGATCGTTCCCAAATACTTACTATAAATATTACTAACCTGCTTCTTCATCTTTCTTCTGAAGAACTCATACTTTCGTTTGTAATCCCTTGAGTAGGGCACAGCCTTTAGTTGAAAAATTTGGAAAAATAAAGGTTTAGGTTGTTTATATTCTGGAAAAATTTTTATTTTTAAAGTTCCATTTTGGATATTTTATGAACATGAGTTAAAGGCATTAAAAGAGAATATTTGGAAAGAAAAGTTTCATTTGAAGAAAAACACAAAGATTTAAAATTTTAATTTCTCTGTTTAAGGTAAAATTGTATTCAGTAATTCCTATAGCTGTAATTTTAATCAAGCAATACTCTTGAAGTGCAACATGCCAGAAACAGGAAATTTCTTCCAAGTGGTGAAATACTAGAAATGAGAATTTCCATTTCTAAAGAGACTTTCACAGTGATTTCTCCATTAAGGGAACAATTTGAAAAATGTACTTTTTCCTTGAACTCTGAGGAGTTGCCTTTTTTATCCATTATTTTATAAAGGAATAAAGATGGAGATATTAAAGAGTAATCTTAAAAACAAAAACAAAAACTGTATCTTCAATTTTACTTACTTTTGTGAAATAGAAACCAGTAAAAATCTGAAAAACTAAAATGGAAAAAGTGGCTACATTTATAATAAAAAAGAGGCTAATAACTTTCCTATAATTAACCTGACTCAAGACTAGTATAATCATTATATATCCTAATATTTTTATTTAAATATGGGTGTATCTAATATACCATAAGGCACTGACAATGATTTCTTTAAATGTTCAAGATGTGACCCTGGAGTTAGAGCTCAAGCCAATACTTGACACTGTCTGCAAGAGAATGTTGACAATCCTCAACAGATCAGAGCCCAGAGTAAGTATATCAGCATGAGGAGGCAGACAGCGCTCCATCAACTCCAGAGTCTTGTGAAAGGACAATCACAAAGCATACTGATACACAAAGACTTACTGGTCCAGTTATGGCTACATTCTGCAAGCGAGGATCTTCCCATTGTGTTCTTTTTATATCTGAAGGGGAAAAAATAAAAAGATGTACTTCTTTCTCATGTACAAAATTCAATATTACAAAAAATGTAATTAAAAATCTCATTGCACATACTGTGATTTATATAGAAGATTCTTCCATCTGTGTGAGTTCTCTCTTCCCATCCTGGCTATAATGAAGAATGTATTTCAATTATTTTAGGAAAGAGTTTTAGATGTAGAGAAGGAAAAAGGCAATGGTTTTATAGTTAATTTAATTTGTATATTACATTCTTAGTAGAAGGCAACAGCATTTTAATAATAACATTAATTATAGTTGTTAAAGAGCTACTGTATTCCAAAATACAAATAGTTAAGATAGCCAACTTAGATTGGTAGCAGTTCTATAAACTTACAGGTAAAGGTCCTAGATCATTAGAAGAATCAAGTGATGTCTTTCGTCTCAGATGAGCTGGAATTTTCAATCTTGGATCTTCCTTTTTTGGTAGAGTAAATAAAGAAAACAATACATACAAACAAAAACACAAATTTTCAAACAGTAAAAGTCAGTCTAATTGTTATCATGTTTTCTAATATCAATGGATATTTAAAATAGTCTCTTTTTAAAGTCCATTGTATACTTCATGTATAATAACAGTTTCTCTTTTAAAATCTATTACTCTCAGGCTACAATATTAAACAAATGATAAGGATCAGTTCTCCGAGTGGGATCACTATTAGCTTATCACCTCTTTCAGAGAAACTATTTTGCCCCACTCTTTAGGGATTATGTTGCTACTCAGCACTTTTCTCTAAATAAAAATTGGTGAAAACATGGAACTTCAACTGGACCATGTTATTTCTGAGTCCCTTGAACATGCTTATTTGGCACCTATTAAGGTGCTGATTTATTAATATACATGAAAGATAGAAAGGTAAGCCCAAAAAGGTTTTTAAAGTCAAGACTGTTAAACAAGAGAACAAAATTCATTTTATTTGAATTAATTTATATCTAATATCTTTATTATTTTAATAAATTTTGCATTAAATTATCTTAGTTTAAGGTACATGGGTCTTTTTAATAGTTAATTAAAATCTATTGCTGATTTTGAGTAATTTTCTATTAGTGGTGAGCAAACCACTAAACAACTTTAAGCCTTATCTTAAAATAAAAATACTGTTCTACCTAGGCTCACAGGATTATTTTTGATATTAAATGAGATATGAATTCAAAAGTGCTTTGCATAAAGGTAAGAAATTACTATTAAATATATTCATAAGCATTTATGGCTAACGAGCTATATATAAACTGGAAATGGGCACTAAATGGGAGTATGAGTATCTCTATGACAATCCAAAACAATATTAAAAATAGGCACAAACATATCGTAAATAGGAATATTATAATTAAGATTTCTATATAACTTTAAGAGAGTACTAGGAAACATAGGCTATATTAATGTACACTTGAAAAATTATAAAGAACTACACATAAGAGATTTTTATTACTGTTGTTATAAATTTAAACTGAAGAGTACTGAAGTTACCCAGGTGGTAGTTTTGGTGTTGTGGTCAATAAAGAAAGGCCTCCCATTTGGTGCATGCCGGACTTCCCAGCCTTTTGGAAGGAACCCCTGCTCAATTTCAGATGGCTGGGTCACCTGCTGTGCTGAGTCACTTATCTGTGGTTGAGGGCCCGCAGAATTCTGGCTTGATGGCAGCTGACTGGTCTCCATTGTGGCCTAGCATGTTAATTAAATAATGTTGCAAAGTTTTATAAGGAACTTGCAAATAAATAGCTGTGGTTAAAAAGGTAACAATCTGTAAACAGAGTACAGACTCATAAATAGGCCAAAACGTTTGAGGCTTATTTTCAAATGTAGTTACGATATATAATTAATTTTCCTTCAACATTTTTATAATCTTTTTCTCTTTGGCTCACTTTTCTAATAAAATGTTTTGTCAAACTTTGTTTTTATAATCATTTATAATTTCTCAGCTCATTTGCAAGCAGTAAGATGCTAGATAATAGTCAAAGTCTGTTTGAAGAAGCAAGATTAAGAGGCCCCGCCCTGGCTGTTAGTGCCTATAGGAGGAGGTCACCTTTGCTCCTGGCCCCCCGCCCCCGAAAACAAGATTCATAGAGTAGGGCATTTTCCATATATAAAAGTGGGTTCAAATGCTGGGCAGACAAAATGAATGACAAATATCCACTACCGATATGGATCATTGAAATGTATTCTGTTCACACGATGAAATATTAGGTAATAGTTAAAAGGAACAAACTAAATCTATGTAAAACAACATGAGTAGGGTTTCAAAATATTGTTCGGCAGAAAAAGATGGAGAGTAACATGTGCAACATAATATCTATGCACATTTAAAAACACAGACACACATAAACAATATTGTACATTGTTTAACTCTCTAAGGAAGTGTATAAAATAGGCTAGAAGAACACACAACTCAAGATGATGGTTACCCCTGGATAATGGGACCAAGAACTTAGCTAAAAGGAATTCAGCTTCATCTATAAGACTTTTTTTTTTTTGAGGTAACAGGGCCAGGGATTGAATCCAGGACCTCATATGTGGGAAGCTAGCACTCAACCACCATGCCATATTGGCTCCTCTGAGTTGTTTTTTTCATTTGTTTGCTTGTTTTTTGTGTTTTTATTTTTAGGAGACCAAACCCGGGACCTCCCATGTGGGAAGCAGGTGCTCAACCACTTGAGCCACATCCACTCCTAATACTTTATTATTTAAAGTAAAATATCTAGAAACAAATATGATAACTTTTTAATGGTGGTTAATTCTGTTAATATGAGCATATGCTATATTATTCTCTGCACTTTTCAGTCTTTGCTTCTTAAAAAAAAAAAGAAATGATAAGATAAAACATTTGTACCATTGCCAAAGACAAATTTTTCAAGTTTTCTTTTAGCAAAATAATGTTCTTAAGTATTCAAATTAAAAAATCACTCAATGGACTAGATTATTAGTTTGTCTGCTTATTCCCATTTAGATTTGTTTTATATCATAAGTGGTAATTTATGTATATTAGAGAGCCACAAGAAGTGGTAGATGTTTAGCACCAATGTCAGAGAATAATCAGGAGACGGTGGAAGCCTCCAGTGGTGTGAGAGCTTCCATAGGAATATGCAGGTATAAATCTGTAAGAAAATAAGTTAATAGATAGCCTACAGGGTACCTGTACAGTGGGCTTTGTCCAGGTAGTAGTTCTGGAATTGTGATCTACATAATATGATCTTCCTCTTTCATCTTGTTTTTCTTCCCAACCTGGTGGTAATCCAGATGAAGTAGGCAAAAGCTAAGGTGAAGAGTAATAGGAGAGTTAAATATTAATAAGAAATAATCCTTTAAAAACAACTGCATCCCCCCTTTGCTGCTAGCTCTCTTTAAAAAGAGCCATGTTTTAAGTAATATTTTAAAGCGTATGAAATAAAGTGGACGACATTTCACTTCGGGAAAAAACAGCAGGACAGACAATAATGATGAGAGTGCAAACAATAATAAACTATGACAATAACCACACACCATGTGCTTTAACATAGATTGTGTCACTTAACCCCCCCACAAATTTTAATGAGATCACTGCTATTATTGGCCTATTTTACTGGTGAGGAAATGGAAGCTTATAAAATTCAAGTCATTTGCCATCAGATACGTAGCTAGTAAGAAATGGACTTGAAATACAAACCCAAGTAGTCTCACTACAGAAATTATCAAACATATGTGCCGAATCGTAAGTTATCCCTGCCTTGTTTCTCTAAGGGTTGGGGAGATGCTGTTTATTATAGCTTATTACAAATGAACAAAGAGAGGTCTGATCATTTCCAGCTTTACCTAAAATAGTCCCCAGTCTGACCTTCCTTGTGTCATTTTGAATCAGATTAGACTCTCCAGGATTGGCTTGGCTCCCGAAAATGCCTTAAAACATAAAAACCATTACCACCAGTCTGTATGCTAGAGACAACAGGAGCTGGATGTACTTTGCTGCCAGTTATGATGAACTTTTAGACTAAAAAATGATGGAATTAAAAGTTGCCCAGTTTTACAAATGTCCATTAGTTGGTTGGACAGTTGGAATGGATAAACAAAATGTAGTAGATAAATCTCACCACAAACGATTAAGACATGCAACAATATGGATAAACCTCAAAAACATCATACTAAGTGAAAGAGGCCAGACAGAATATACTATATACTATATGATTCCATTCATAGGACATTTCTAGAAAAAGTAAACCTCTAGCAACAGAAAGTAGATGAGTGGTTGCTTGGAGCTAAGACTAGGGCAAGAATTAACTGCAAATGAGAATGAAAGAACTTTTTGGCATGGCGGAAGGGTTCTTAAACTTGATTGCAGTGATGTTTGCACAATTGTATACATTTACTAAAACTTACTGAATTGTACACTTAAAAATGGGTGGATTTTATGTGGGTATGAAAAGAATGTTTCAAGAAACTATAAAAAATCATAATAAATAAATAAAATGACAAGTGACAATAAGGAAGAATACAGCTGGTGAGGCTGGTCTTCCTGTGACATCTACCCTCTTGTTGATAGTCAGTGGGTGGGGGCCCTCTTCCTTCCTCTGCACAGGGTCTGTGTCCCTCTCCTAGTACAGGACCATGTTCTCAGATAGATGAGCAACTCCTGGGTCAAGTTTTTGAGTCTCTGAACTCTTATGTTAGAATTTCCAGAAAAGCAAAAACATGCCCCATCTTTCAAAATTAATATATAGACTTCCATTTAAAATTACGAATGGTTGGTGAAAAAGAGTGAGGAGGCCATTCCAAGTGGGGAAATGGAATATGCACAACCCAGAAGGGGGAGACAATTAGGACATGGAAACAATCTGTTTGGAATAAAGAGCACAAACAGGAATGAAGGCAGGAGGTTTCCATGGGTGGATAAGGAGAAGGTTAGGTGGAAGAGGCTAGGAGTTTTAATTTGGTTTAAAAAATAGGGGACGGTCATGTAAGTGAGTGACAAACTCAGACTAATGAGAGTTGAAGTAAGAAGAAGATGGAGGCTCGAAGTCCAAAAGGGAGTCTAGGACAATAGTCCAGGCAGTAGCTGGGAATACTACTGAGGAGGAAGCAGAAGGTCTTTGTAGACTTGTGGATATAAGACTGAAGGGAAGAGAGAGATTGGGGACTGATCAGCTCTGACCTCATCACTGAGCCTGCTGACACCAGTGCATACCTGACCAGGTACTGAATCCTGACCTCCACACTTCAAGTACAGAGAAGAAACGGCTTCTAGATACCATGAGCCTTGTACAAAGCAGAGGCAGCTGGACACCACAATTCCGAATTGTATGCTGAATGCAGCAGACTTCCTCCAGCCAGCACCGTGCTTAACAACAAGCCCAGATACCATCCACAGTCACCAGCACTCAGAGACACTGCTTCCTAATATGAACCTTCTCCAACTTTTGTCTTTAAAGGTCATACCCCATTTGCCTTTCCCTCCCCAGAGCCTAAATTCTAATGCCCTGCCTGGCAGTCAAGACTTTCATATGCACTACTTAAAAAAAAAGTTGCTTTGTTAGGTTTTATATTTTTATTAATTATTGAAGGAAGAGGATAAAACTCACCACAGGAAGTGTAGGCTGTTCCTCAAAAGTATAGGCTTGTAAGCTGCCTCTTCTGCTGGAATGATTCTTGTAAAAAAAAAACAAAAACACAACAACTTCAGGTTTTTACATTTGTCTTTGAATGACAAATAAGGTAAAGGGGGTGGGTACAAGGAGGCAGAAGAAAGCAATCTGGCTGAGAAGCACCTGCGGAGACTGTGGGTGCAGGCAACTCAGCGCTCTCAGGGCCACCCAGGTGCCGATGCCTTCCAAACTGCAACTCGGGCTTCTCCTTCAGGTTCTATGCCTCCTGGACGCTTTCTCTTGAATGTCTAACAGATACCGCGCCCCCCTCATGTCCAAATTGCTCAGATTTTCCCCGGCTACACCCACAGTCAGCCAGCTACCCAAATCAGATATCACTCGATCCTTCTTTCCCTCCTGTCCCGTAAAGCCAGCCAGATACCGGGGTCTATTCATTCTATTTCTTTCCTAGCTCTCAATATATCCCTCCTCCCACAATGGCCACTACTTTAGTTCAAGTCTTCATCATCTGTCCCTTCGATTTTTACTGCAACCCCTCCTAATAGGTCTTCCTGCTTCAAGCCTCATTTCCTAACTTCCATTCTCCATATTGCATGCTGCAGCTAGAGGGCTTTCTAAAGTGTGACCTAGTCATCTCACTCTCCAGCTCAAAGCCCCTGAATGTCTTCTTACAGTCACTGGGCTTCATAAGCTTCAAGACCTGGCTCTTCCTGACAGCTCCAGCCACTCCCCACCTCAACCTACCCTCTGGACATTTCAGAAACTTGTTTTCTGGAAATCCCATATTCTTTCTTTCCTTGTGCTTCTATATACATGCTGTTGTCACTATCCAAAATATCTTAGTTTTATTATTTAATGACATAAAAAATACACTATGCATATAAATTAAATCAGAATATTTACTTCAGTATTTTTTTTATAATAATAAAGAATTGTAAACAATCTAAAGTCCATCAATATGAGACTGATTAAACATCTTAAAGGTTAATTGTACAATGGAATATTGCAGGATTTGATGGTTGTTTTAAAAGGAGTACATCTATATTTGCTAAAATGGTCCAATGTCTAAGATATAGTAAGTTAAAACAGCAAATTACCAAAAAAGTATGAAATTATTTCAGGTTAAAAAATTATACACAGATATATGTGTATGAAAGCATGTTTATGAACATATAGGAAATGTTTAGGACAACAGATGCAAAGCCATCAACGATTGAGGGAACATATGGTAGAGGTAAGATGAAGATTTCATTTTAGTTTTATAAACCTAATTTTTTCAAATTTTAACCATAAACATATAATGCTTTGAAAATATTTTTTTGAAGAGGTAACACAGGGTATAAAATTCAAAAGGTACAAAGGATATACGTTCTGCTCACCCTGTTCCTCTCTTAAGAGGCAAGCAATGTTACCAGTTTCTTGTTTAGTTCATCATTTATATACATAAATGGTAGCATACCAAATATACTGTTCAGTACCTTGTCTTTTATCATTTAACCAATATCTGTTAGAGATTATTCCACAGAACATGTACTTTCAAGGCCACCTCATTCTTTTCAATGGCTGTATAGCATTCCATTGTATGGATGCCACGTATTACTTTTGTAATTAAAAAATAACAGGAGGAAAGGGAATAGGATCCTATGTGATTTATCTCTGGCAAATCAATATAGCTTATTGTTTAAGACTTTTGACTGACCTTCCCCACCACCATGCCAAAAATTAAATGAAATGAGCAGAAGACAATAGAAAGATGGAACCAGGAAGGAAAGGAGGCAGGCAGGCAGATTTGCTTTTGGATATTCCCAGAAGTATTCACAAAGAACTGTCTACACTGAAGTTTTTTGTTTTTTTTTAGGCGGTACCAGGAATTGAACCTGGGACCTCATCATACATGTGAAGCAGGCACTCAACCACTGAGCTCCACTCGCTCCACTGAAGCTTCCTGAAGAAGGCACCAGAACAGAAGCCGACAAATTTTTTCTGTAAAGGTCCAGGCTTTGTGGGTCAACCGTTCTGTAACTACTCAGCTCTGTCAATGGGAATGTGAAATCAGCTGTGTGCCAATGAACCTTTATTTACAGTACAGGCAGCAGGCTGGATTTTGGGTCATAGTTTTCCAAGCCCTACTCTAAACTATTAAGTCCCATGAGGGCAGGAATTTCATCTGTTTTATTTACTGATGTGTAAGTAACTAGAACAGTGTCTGGCATGTAGTCAGCCCTCACTAAATATTTACGGAATGAATAAAAAGCAGGGGAAACCCAATCAGAAATGACCATAGCATTCTGGAGAAAAATCTTTGTCTCCCATTGAAAAAGCTCCCTTGATGTTACAAATGAGAGAGCTAGTCATGCATATCTCTTCATAGCACTGTATGCCATGAATACTTTCTTCTGGATCCCAAGGGCAGCAATTTTTATAGCGGTTGCTAGGGTGAGAATGCCATCTATCTCCTTCCTTGGTCAGTTCTTATTCACATATGTGTGTGGTGGCATCTGTGATACAATGTTAAACCAGCATTATAATTGAGAAAGAGAAAAGCACCACTCTGTGACCATGACAGATGAAGACAAGAACAAGACCACTGTGTAATCATGTCTGAACATAGACAAAAACATGAATATTGTCCAAGCCACAAAATACCAAATAGACCCCTATTCTGGCTAATATGGGTGGCTGCTACTTCTTTACTAGTTATAGCTTTCGCCTTACTACAGATAAAATTTATTGAGATACCCAACTTAGAATTACTCCTGCTTCCTGACTGCATCCAATCCAGAGCAAAGCCCTGCTTCCTTGAACTCTCCTCCAAATGACCTTTTTTAATATGCTCTTACTGAGACACCCCACAGATTCCCTTAGTGCATGCTCTTTCTTGCTGAAATGAGTAATACATTCAACTTGTTCAATTACAGGTGTATTTCTGGTGGTCTTTGACCAGAGGGCATTGCAATAATGGGCATTTTGAATACAATAACACTGCTCTATACTATTAGTGTGAATACGTAAAAAAATGACACACTGCAAGGTTCCAAAGTCCCTATCACATTATTACATGCCAGTTAAGACAAAATTTTATGCAAAAGTTACACTTATTGAATGGAATAATATATATAGTATAAAATCTTGAAGCCATAGTAAAATCTAAAATCATCTTACTGAGCTGGATACCGGCTGGCTGGTGGCTGAATTTCCATAAGTAGTGAGTCTGGCATTCAATTCTTCTGCAAGATGAGTCTGAACATCCAAGTTAGTTGATGGTGGAGGTGATGGGAAGGCCTGACTGCTATACATGGTAGTTTCATCTTCTCTTATAATTTCCCAGTTCTAAAACAACCAGAATAAGCTTAAGCAACATGTACCTTAATCTAACATGTGCCTTTCAAGGAGCACAAAGCGATTATACCTCGGAAGACTCTCGGTTGTCAACACTTTCTGTTTCCTCGGATATTTGCCGCCTGGTGGTAAAGGCACGTTGTGCTTGCAGTTGAATGTCACCATTCTCAACATCTGTTAGGTTGTCCCTATGTTGGAAGTATAAAAGCCACCACTCATATATTAAGAGAGTTAAAAGGATAGTCAAAGGTTCTGTGGTCATTTTTAAAAATACCTATATAGATCAGAATTTATTGTTTTTGGCCAAAGGGTATTTCAACATGCATAGATTTAAAGTAGTGGACACAGTGGTACCTTCAAAGCACCTTATGGAGTTAAAGTAAATTTCTGTGAAAATGTGTAACATGTTTGGCGTTGATATTTCAGTTCATCATTGTGCCTAGAACAAGCACATATAGGTACTCAAAAATATTTGTTGTTGGACACAGCAAGCACAAAAAAACAACAACGGGGGCAGGGGAATAAATAAATCTTTAAAAATATATATATTTGTTGAATGAATGAATATCGTTTCAGAAATAACTTCATTGCACTATTATTTTACCATGTCATTACAAGAATAAAATCTAAAGTAGCTCCAGACAGTTTACAAAAGAGAAGCTTTAAGTGTTACATAGACATCTTCATGAATCATACGGCAACATTTTCTAGAATTAAACCAGTGGTAGAATTCCTCATGCATGGATGCAGAGGACAGAATGAAAAACAGTCCATCTTTAATATTTATATAATTAAAAGGTTACTAGATTAGGAATTAAATGGTATCTGTTTTTGATCATATATAGCCATGGGCCCGGTTTGAAAAAGGATGACATTAAAGGCTTCTCTGAGTTTACGAAAGGTATGATTAATCAGACTGAACACCTTGCCCAGTCATTTATTAGTTATATTATCCTAGACTAGGAACATCTGTATTTAACATAAGACTATCAAGAATCAAGAATTTTGTTCAAATATCTAATAATGTAATTATTGTTAATTTAGCTAATGCTGCCACATAAGCCCAGGATAGTCAGAAGACAAATTCTTACTGTACCGTAGCTGGAGAAAACACAATTTTGACAGATGGTCCTTCAGGGAATAATTCAGGGTTATATTCCCCCCTAAATCCATGATTTTGGCTAGATAAACACAACCTCAGCCACAACTAAAAGAAATGCAATTCTGCTCAAGTCAGGCGTGCCATGATACTAAGGTATGCACAGGGAAATTTTGCAGAATTTTATGGGGTCTTCAGTTTTGCAAACTGTGTATCATTCTACAGAGACCAATGTCTTTGTGCCATGAGGAACGTGGATCTCCAATTTGCTTTAAAAGGATTTGAGCACAGAAAATATCTATGTAAGTACTTGGGCTACTACATCAGGCACAAAATATCAAAGCCAAAAGTTATAAGGTTAGCAGACAAATAGAAAAGTTATAAGTCTGTGTCAAAAAGATGAAAGAGATCTCACAAGACTATGTGGAAGGGGAAGGAGAAAGAGTTTTGAAAATAAATATGTATAATGGGAGAATCTGTAAATGTATATAGTCTGATGATAATAAAGGAAAATTCTACTGAAGAGATACAAGTTAGAATATCTTGAAAGTCATTCTGTCCTTGATCTGTACAAATCGGAAATTATGAGTACACTGACCAGATCGGCAAATAGGTGTTGTTTAACATAAAACCCATGTTACTGAGTCCTATTATTTAAAAAATAATTTAAATTGTTTATTGTAAACATTTTGTAGAAATTAACATTTTGCTATATTTTAATAACAAATTCACAAAAAAATCTCCAAGATAATCTCAATCAGGCTAAGGAGAATAATGTACCTTTTGTGGCTATATAATAATTAAGAGAGTCTTATAAATAATTGATTATTATAAATTAAAAAGCAATTAAAAGGGTGGTATGTGTTTCAAATAATTTTGACTATTAGCAAATTATTTTTATAAAGAAATAGCCAAGATAGCATTTTAAAGCCCTGTGACTAAAAAATTCTGGTATTCTTATAGTTTATAGATTCCTATACTATTATGAATCCATTTGAGACATGACTTCAAAATGAAAACTAGTGGTCAACATGTTTCTAGACCACAAATGTGAAAGCCATCAGCACATACTGAGGGGTTGGTCTTTTCCACTGTGTTCTTCTAGATTCATGGTTTACATAGTAGGTCCTTCCAAGGACATCCTGCCTCTCTTCCCATCCTGGAGGTAGAGGAGAAGGTTCTTGTTGCTGCTGCAAATGGCAAGCAGCATCCGGTTGGTCCAAAACAACCCAGCCAGGCTGAAAAACAGAGTGGTAGCAATTAAGAGTTGATGCTTTATTTGTGACCTTATAAATCATATGCTAAAGAAAATTTTAAAAAGAGATTTAGCATATCCAGTCTAGAAATTATACATAGACAGAATTATCACACTATCAACTTTTAAGACCACAATATGACTATTTTCTGATAAATGAAGATTTTCTTTGTAAAATGAAACCAATTAAATTCTTGTTGAAACTGTTTTAGTCTACAGCCATACCACCCAGAACACGCCCGATCTCGTCTGAAACTGTTTTAAAAAGTTTAAAAAATTTTAAACATATCTAATAGGAAAAAAAAGGACAAGTTTTTTCTTTATTAGAGAATTTGGGGGTTTACAAAATAATCATGCATAAACTATAGGATTCCCATATTCTACACTATTATTAACACCCTGCATTGGTATGGAACATTTGTTACAATTGATGATAGCACATTTTTATAATTGTACTATTAATCACAGTCAATGGTTTAATTTAGGGTTCACTGTGTAGTGTATTACCACAGATTTTAAAAAATTTTTATTCTGTTACCATATATACAATCTAACTTTATCCCCTCTAATCACATTCAGATATGTAGTTCAGTGCTGATAATCAAGTTCACAAAACTGTGCCACAATCACCACCATCCATCACCTAAACACTTCCATCATTCCAAACAGGAACCCTGTACATTTCAAGTCCAATGACATAAATTTGGAAAGCACTGAGAAACTGAAATGCATGGTTTAAACTAGTGTAACCTGATGCAATTCTCTAAATTAAAAGCAAATGAAGGGTAGGGATCATATCTTACTGGTCTCTGTCTCACCCACAGAAAAAAAACGATGTATCTGGTAAGTATCCGAGACCCCCCCCCAAAAAATCATTAGATGAAGATCAAATATATAGAGTCATGATAGGGAAAGGCAAATGATTTAGAAATGAACTCTAGTGATTTAAAAGTCTTTATAATTCTCTTGTCTGACTTTACTCATTATCCTCCACCTAGGAAAGAAACTGAAGTCATGAAATAGCCAAATGAAGAAAGACTTCTTTTTTTTTTTTTTTTAAATACCAGGAAGGCATTAGACGCTTGGGTCCTAAGGAATTAATTGAAAAGAAGTTAATGACATATTTTTATACAAGAAGTCTCATAATAGATAAGGCAGTGGGAAAAAGTTCTACTAAATACTGATACGGTTAGGAAAGCAATAAGAATGTAAATATACTGGTGAAGAAAACTTTAGAGTGCTTCTAAAAAGACACAAAAGAAGTCTTGAATGAATGAAGACATACAATGATCTTGGCTAGGAGGATTCAACCTCACAAAGATGTCATTTCTCCCCAAGTTAATCTATAAATTTGCTAAGATTCCAATAAAACTACAATATTAACTTTTAAAATAACAACACAAGCCAATTCTCAAGTTCAAGTAGGAAAAAAAAACAAGGAAGAAAAACCAGCAAAATTCTAGAAAAGAAGAGTAATGATGGGAGATTAACCCTGCCAGATAAAATACATTATAAACTACAATAACTAAACCAGTGTGGCCCTGATGCTCAATGGAATGGATCAGAAAGCCCAGAAGAGACCCACATTATAGGAATTTAGTATATGATAAAGACATTTTTAATCTGGGAAAATAGGTATATTACTCAGAAAATGGTACCCTATTGGGAAAAACTAATTTGGATCCCTATCTCACATCTTACACCAGGGTAAGTTACAGATTAAACAATATAAAGTTGTTAAAATATAGAACCAAAAAGGTACTAGGATAAACTTTGGGAGATTTAAAAAATATATTCTAAAAACATATTCAAACCCAGAAGGCATAAAAGACTGACATATTTGACTATAAAACTCCAAATATATACATGGCAAAATCTGCCAAAACAAAATGAAAAAAGAAAAATGAAAACAAATGACAAACTGGAAAACATATTTGGTACTCTGATAATGAACAAATGATAGTTTACTTAATATGTACAGAGCTTCTGCTCCAGTCACGGGATACAGCAGAAAATGACTCTTGTGCTGGCCAGTGATGGCTTAGTCAATAGATGAAAACTCTTCTATGTTGGAAGGCTGGACCTGAAGAGGAGGAATTAAGGAGAAGAAACGGTTCCTGGCAGCAGGGAGAAAAGGACAGGCATTTCTGTAGCAAGGGAGATCTATTCTGGCTAGCCTCTAGACCAGGGGTTTATAACCTTTTTTGTTCCACGGACTCCTTTGTTAGTCGGGTGAAATGAATACCACTGTAATTTATTTATTGCATACATCCCTAAGTGAAGGAAATGCTAGATTTCAGTTAGAGGTCAGAGAAAATAAAGATAATAAGTTGATTTTTTTCAATTCAAGCTCACCGACCCCCTGAAATCCCTGGTTAAGAACCCCTGCTCTATTGGGAGGGTTATAGACTGAGACAGAAGAGAAACTGAGGTGTAGTGGGCATAGTGGATGAGAAGTAAAACTGACTCCCTTTCTTTTCACTCCTCTTTATTGATTTGTTTTCTTTTTACCTCTTCCCATGTGGGAATGGACCTCCCTTTAATTTTGTTTCTTTTTATTGTCCAAGCTTCATTGTCTTCCTTACCTTTCTCCTCCTACTTTTTCTATCCATCTGTTTCCCTTTCTTCTTTCTCTTTCCCTTTCCCTTAAATGATCTTAACATAGGATCTAGCATACCTAAAAATTAGTCTTATATATTGAATCAGATCACTCAAAAGCATGTGAGTTGAACTTTTTATATTTTACTCTCTTAAAAAAAAAATTAAGTTTTTTTCATTTTGGTTGAATATTCATTGATTACTTTTCTATAGAGTAATGACATTTATTAATACAATCCTTCGTGTATTGCTATAAAGGATTGTAATAATACTCAAAACTGGGAAAATGGTACCAATAGGATATTTCTTGAAAAGCTTCTTTAAAAAGATTTCTCTCTTAATATACTTTGTTTTAGTAAAAATAAACTTTATTTTTAGAGAAGTTTTAGATTTACAGAAAGTATAGGGAATTCCCATATAATCCCCCCAACACACATACTCCCACTCACATAGTTTCCCCTATTATTGACATCTTAGATTAGTGTGGTACATTTGTTATAGTTGATGAACCAATATTGAATAGCTACTGACCAAAGTCTATAGTTTATATTATGGTTTACACTTTGTGCTATACAGTTTTATAGGCTTTGACAAATGTATAATGTCATGTATCTATTATTACAATATCATACAGAACAATTTCACTACCCTAAAATGTCCTGTGTTCCACCTATTCATCCCTCCCCCTCCCTTCTGAACCCCTGGCAACCACTATCTTTATATCAATGTTACAAGTTCTTCCATTAACACCAGATAATTATAGTAACAATAAATTTACTTTGGTCTGTGGTTACATTTCCCCCTTATGTTTGCTCATTCCTCAATCTTGAGGGATTTGGGATGATGTACTTCAATGAACTTAATGTACTTTAAGTGCAAAACACACAATATATTTCAAAGACTTAGTACACAAAAGGGATGCAAAATATATCCTTAATAATCTTTAAATAACTTTTACATTAATTACATGTTGTTTTGATAAACTGTGTTAAATAAAATATATTATTAATTAAAGAAGTGATTTCTCTCTTAAAGACGAGCTTACTGAATTTATATTATCCAAGTAAACTCAAGAAGAGGGGGGGTGGGGGCGGATGTGGCTCAAATGGTTGGGTGTCCGTCTGCCATATGGAGGGACCTGGGTTCGATCCCCAGGACCTCCTGGTAAAATAAAAAAAAAAATATATATATATAGAAGGCGCATGGGCTGCTGGGCTCTGTGTGCCGGTGTGCCGGTGAGCCGCCAGGCCCCAGGAGCCATGCAGCAAGATGATGATGTAAAAAGGGAGAGACAAGACGAGATGCTCCGAAATCTCCGAAAACCAAGAGCCGAGGTGGCGCAGATGGCAGAACACCTCTCTTCTACATTGGAGGTCTCCAGGATCGAATCCTGGTGAAGACTGGAGGAGGAGGATGAGAAGAGATGAAACAGACACAGAGAATTGCCCAGCGAATGGACACAAAACAGCAAAATGGGGAAGGGGGAGTTTAAAATGGATCAAGTAAATAAATAAACCTTTAAAAAAAAAAAAAAAGAAGGGGGGAAAAAACCTAATCTGATTAAGGGCCTTTTAAAAAAAGCTTGATTCAAGTCTGAAGAAGTATAGCTGTACATTTAAACATTGTTGGGAATGATTGAGTTTTCACTTTTGGTTTAGCATGCCTCTCTAATAAACATGTAACAGCTAATAGTTTTCACAAAATAATTTTTTAAGTATCAATGAACATTAATTATTAACCTCAAAGCTAATATGTAATTACCCACAATTTAACAGTCAAAAAGAAAGCATTTACAGCTACAACAAACATTATATATATGTTAATTTTGTAAGATACAACTAACCCTAAAATAGCAAAGGGTACAAAAATCAAATATTACATAATTAATTATTATGGATACACCATACTAAGGAATACAAACTACCTAAGAGTGAGCCTTGTTTCAAAATTGTGATAGTTTTCTTCAAATAGAATTTTATATATCCAGTCACAAACTGGATATCAAAGGACTCGGCAAAACTTCTCTGGTCATTAGCTACACGGAAGATAAATAAACACAGATTCATGTGTTTGAATTCCTAAGGCCTTTCATAAATAAACTCCTACATGCTTACATCTACTGAAATTATAAGGTGTATTCTGAGGGAATTCAAACACTGAGACATGAAACCACAAAATGAAGTGAAGCAGCTCTCCCCACAGAATCTGAACTGTGAATAAGGTACCTGTGATACATGCGTATGGGCAAAACTTGCAGCAGGTTACTAAATAGTGAAATGCTGTTAAAATTCTTATAAGTTACTAAATGAAGAGTTTTCTTTCTTTATAGCAGACATCCTTCATTTCAAACAGAATTGCATTATGCAAGATATCCTGTGTACCAAAATGTGAGGTAGTAAAACTTCTCATCCAATAAACATCTTAAAATTTAAAAATGATACGATAAATCGGAGAAAAACAAATAAAGAAAAAAGCAATCAGATAAGTGAATATAGACTTCAGAATGATACATTCTTTGATCACGCAACTAAGGGTTACCTATTATACTTTCTGATTTTAGGAGGAAATACTTCTTCCTTTTGTTATTACAGATTCTCCTGCAAAGTAAAAGTCCACTAATGCATATTAAAAGTTCCCAGAAGTTTTGTTGCAAATCTACTGCCCATTCCAGAGCTTGTTATCTCTGGCATATGGCACATGAGGTGGAGCCCAGAGTCCTTGGAGAGGTCTCTCAGCTCCATAGTTCAGTTAAGACTTAAGCAGACTCTCAGTCAAAGAGGCAAGAATGTTGAGGAAGGCACAGAAAAAAAACTTTCCAAAAGAATTTGATCCCTAATACGCTTTCAGTTGTTGAATAAATGATGCAACCTTCACAGAGAAACTCAAGGAGCAGGTGTTTTTTTTTTTTTTGCCCCCTTTTCAAATCACGGAATTTTTCTGCTGGAAGAAACCTAGAAGTCATCTGGTACAACCTCATCACTCTGCAAATATAGATTCTGAGGTTCAGAGAAGTTCTCTGAACGATAGGGTCATTCAGCTGGCTCCAAATCCCTGTCCAATTCTATTACAAATACATATTCTCTGTGTCGTCTTTACTTACCCCAGATATGTGCAGCTCTACCCAAATACCTGACATGGACTTACCTCTTATTCTGTCATTCATGAAAATTGTTAAATTCTACTTAACCCAAATAAATACGTTTTTTATTAGATCATTTGAATTTTCTTCCTTCCTTTCTCACATTCCCCTCCTTTTCCAAGTGTCAATCCACACACCCATGATACGAAAAGTAACAGGAATTACATTTCATAAAGAGTTGCTAATTAGTGGAGGCGCCTCAGAATGTCCATATATTTAACTTACAAATACTAAATTGTGTTTCTTGCTTTAATGGAGAGGAAAATGAAATGGTTTTAGAAAACTTTTAAATACTAGAAACAGTTAATGACTTAATCACAATAAATAATTTCATTTATAAACATTGTATTCCCTACTTCTAGCTTTTAAGAATGCCAATAATGGCCATTCATTCTACAGAAATTTCCTTAGAGGAAAGAAATTACTGATGCATGCTTAGGTGAAATGAACAAACTTCCAGGTAAATAATTTTTATTGCATTTAACTTCATTGAACAAAGTTGATTTTTCCTCAGAGTATAGTGGAATAACAAATTAGATAGTCTCCTTTTTAGCTTAACCAAGATATTTATAGAGTCTCACCTCTAATTCCTCAGCCTGTTCTGCATTTTCTTCTTCAGAGCCACTGGTTTTAGGTAAATAAGTCATTTTTAATCTCAGATAACCTTTAACTCTTGATTTGTTACTGTAGAAAAAGGAAAATAATTATTCACAAAGCTTTAACACTAGAAAGAAAAGCATTAATTTAATAAGAATTTATTGAACACCTGCTAGCTATTAAGGGAGATTCAAAGACATGCTCTGGAGTAAAAGTTATCTAGCAAAAGGAATAGATAGTAGAGAAAAAGAAAAATACATAAATAACTGCTATGAGATGAATAAGATGCTAAGGAAGTTTAAGTGAAAGATTAGAGAGAATTTCAAAGAGAAGCTGGCATTTGAGTTGGGCCTCAAGAATGGGTAGGGTTTTGATCTGTGGCAATGGAGGGAAAGGCTTAAAAGAGGAGTGGATAGAAAAGCAAGAAGGACTGGGGTGTGATTAAGGAAAATGGCAGCAGTTGAATTTGCTTGGAGTTTAACACACACACAGGGGTTGTATAGGAGGTCAGAATGGTCCAGATGATGGGACTCTTGCAAAACCAAAGAAACTTAGACTTTATTTTTCATAAGCTGGGAAGTCACTGAGAATTTTAAGGGAAGGGAGAGGCATCAAGAGAGGTATGCTTTGGGAACAGATGTGGCTCAAGCAACTGGGCTCCCGTCTACCATATAGGAGGTCCAGGGTTCAATTCCCAGGGCCTCTTGGTTAAAAGCAAGCTGGCCCGCGGGGCAAGCTGGCCCACGGGGCAAGCTGGCCCACATGGAGTGCTGGCCCGCGCAGAGAGCTGGCGCAGCAAGATGATGCAACAAAAAGAGACACAGAGGAGAGACAATAAGATATGCAGCAGACCAGGGAGCTGAGGTGGCATAAGAGATTGAGCACCTCTATCCCACTCCGGAAGGTCCCAGGACAGGTTCCCAGTGCTGCCTAAAGAGAAGACAAGCAGCCACAGAAGAACTCACAGAGAGCAGACAGCGAGCACAAAACAATAGGGGGTGGGGGTGGGGGGTAAAAAAAAAAAAATTAAAAAAAAAAAAAGAGGTATGCTTTAGGGATATTGATCTGGCCATGTTGTACAGGATGAAAGAAAAGTAGAAAGTAAGGCCTGATAATGAATGAAACCTGCTACCTTTCTGTGACAACTGTTTGAATCTGACATACATTAATTTACCTAATCTATTTTCATTTTATATTACATCTTTGAATAATGAGTTGTCTAAGCTAAAGGTTGCCATCCACTCTATTAATATTTTAAATATTTTATTTTTTAAACCTGTCTTTCTGGGAGTGGATGTGGCTCAAGTGGTTGGGTGCCTACTTCCTACGTGGGAGGTCCCAGGTTTGGTTCCCGGTGCCTCCTGAAAAAACAAAAACAAACAACAAGCAAAACAAACAAAAAAACCAACTCAGGGAAGCCAATGTGGCTCAGTGGTTGAGTGGTGGCTTCCCACATACGAGGTCCCGGGTTCAATCTCTGACCCTCAGTACCTCAAAACAAAACAAAACAAAAACAAAAACAAAACCCAAAAAACAAAAAGCTGTCTTTCTTAAGCTTCTAATAGTCCTATTGCCCCTACCAAGTCCAGCATTCTAAGATTTCCTTAAGAAATCCTTGCTTGGTCTAACTTTTTATAAGATTTTTTTTGCATATGTGTGATTTTTATAGATATCTTCTATAACCAATTATCCTGTACATCTATATAAAAGAGTCCTCATCTTTTATTCTGTATTTAAGAGATAAACTCCCATTCCCTTAATCTTTTTAGTTGCTCTTCTCTGCATAGGTCTCACTCATTTAGCAAATTTAGTGTATCGTTTCCTGAGCTGTCACTAAGCCCTTGATGCTCCTTTCCAAGGCCACTAATGTGGCTCATGTCTTCATAGTCAAGAGGGTATGAACACTCTGATTTGTTGCTGTAAAAGATGGATACAAACAATGTGCTCAGATATTTTATTGAAAACTTTTTTTTACAATTATCTGTTTCATGTCTTTCCAACTAGATAATAAGTTGTAGGTCTTGACTTAATGTTACTCAAAAACCTCAAGAATGTAGTGCATTTTCTATCTGAATTAAAGATCCTTCTGTATTCACAACAGCCAGTGTAGATAGAAGTAAACTGTTCTATTTTTTTAAAGATAAAGATACTAGAAAGCATTTGACAAATTGAAGAGCAGGCTACTAGGACAATCAAGTAAGCAAGATAGATTTATTTAGTTATTCCTGGTATGCAGATGTTATAATTTATTATACCTTAAATCTAAAATTAAAAGAAGAAAAGAGATTTACATTCCATAGAAACTATGTGACTTTTCTTATAGAGAGTAACTATTAACACAGCCATGAGCACTGTCCCTTTAATTCTATTTTAGTATTTATATTACAAACAGACATTTTAAAAAATGATTTTTAAATGAAAATTTTTACTAAGTTCCAGTAGTGCAGTTTTTCAAATGTATTTTCTAGTTTAAAATACAAGAAAAATGCTGTTGTTTTCACAGATGTTCTCCTGCTTTACTTTGACCTTTTTGACAGTAAATCAACATTCATGTTTTGACTAGATTTTACTTGACTGTGTGGTAAAGAAGATCAAAAGGAGTTTTATTTACAGCTTAAACTTAGAACTTTTGACAAAAATCAAGTAATTCAGTTTAGGAAAATGGAATTATTAGCATGTTAGTTAGGTTTTAAATTCCAGTCTTTGTTCATGTTATTTTCTCTATACATTTGAATTTTTGGAAATATCTTTTTTTAATTAAAGTATGCAAAATGGAGTTAGGTTTTTCTGAAATTGGTTTTGTGCATGTCAGATTAGATATTGGTTTTAAGTTAATCAATGTTTGCAAATTTTTAACAGCACAGTATGACAAAATTATAAATACTTTAAGATATAAAATAAATATAGAATAATGACAAAATTTAGTCTGCTAGTCTGACAAATATTAAGGGGATAAATCTTTCCCAAGGGGTGTGATCACTGTTCTGTATTTTCTGAAATTTTTACAAAGTGCATATTAATTTTCAATCTGAAATAACAAAAAAGTTAAAAAATATATATATAATATTTAGAAAAAGTTTATTTACAAAGATTTAATCCCTGACTTTCAAAAGAGGCTACTGTAAAATATAATGAAGAGAGAAAAAAATTTAATGTTATTATGTTATATTTACTGACCTTCTTGGGTGAAGAACAAAATCCTTAAATGTATATGGTCTCTCCATTCTTGGATTTTCGGTCTAGAATAAAACAGTGGGTTTTCAAGACATAACATCAAAAATGTGTACTTTTCAAAACTATTCATGAACTATGACCTAAGGCAAAATTAAAGTTAGAAGTGAGAAAAAATCAGCGATAGTTTACTAAATGCTAGCAACTGGTAACTTGGCAGGGATTTCATTTTTCTGCACAGTACAGATTGCAACCAGCCTCACAATTTGGTCTAAAACTAGCCAAGTAGATGGCTTGTGGAGCCAAAAGGAAGGTAAGAGGAGAACTGGTGGAAAAATAGTATAGAATGGATAGTATGTCAGCAACCCAAAGGAATATGTCAGCAAGTCAGCTTGGTTAAAGCACAGAGATGATTCTAGAAGAACAAAAAAATAAAGACCCTGAAAAGTAAGACTGGATTGCATATACATATTACTCAAAACTTATGACTTCCAAAGACTACAGGGAGCCAATAAATTCTCTCAAAGGAAAGATACAGTAGTTTTTTTTTTCTCTTTAAGTTCAGCAGCCATTTGTCTGTTTTTATCATCCTCTTTTCTGCTGTGTTTTGCGCAGTTAACTACCCATTGTATCTTGAAACTATTTTGAATTTCATGGCATTATTTTACTTGATTCTCTTCCTGCCTCCCCTGGACTGCGTCTTCTCTTTCTCCTGTGATATACTCATAATGATTAAAAATTCAATGCTTAGCCCCCTGCTTGTATCTCTCTTATTTGGAGAGCCCATCATTCTTAGGGATTCTTTTGTTACCTTGACAGAATAACTCTCAATCCTTTCAGTTCCTTTTCCCTACACAATTTATTTTCATATCTCTTTCAGCTGCCCACTTTAAACTTTTGTTTTTCTCCTGTTTTCTGTTTAAATTCAATATGTCCAATAATAAATTTATTGTGTTCTAAAACAAAATGTATTTATCTTTTCTACTTAAGACACCACTCTTATCTCCCAAGTTCAATCTCTATTATCTTTATTTTTTGTTTATTCTCTTTCAAGCTCCATGTCAGATGCCTGTCCTAATACTGTTTTATCCTGAAATGTCTGTTTTCCTCCACTGCTATCAGTTTAGTCCAGATTCTCAGTGTTTCATGCCTATATTGTTGTAAACTATTTTAGCTTCCTTCTGTGAGCCCATGCTTTCCCCATTCTAATTATTCAGTAGAATAATTTCAAACTGATCTTCCTTAAACAATGCTTTCAGTGATGTCAACAAATTTCAATGGCTCACTGTTTCTTACTGGGGCTCATGTAAGGGCGTCCTGAAGATAAAATTGAAATAAAAAATTGATCTAAGTTTTCAGAAAATAATATGCTTAATAATTAATAGCAATATACATTTTATAAATAAAATATTTACATTACCAATATTGTGGATCTGTAAGTATTTATTAAATGAAAAAGAATAAACACAAAAAATAAAATAATGGACATCTATACAAACCGGTAATGGATAGAGAGGAACATCCACTTGACCCAAGAAATCATCTCTTGTCTACAAGAGAAAGAAGAAAAAATAAAATTAGTAATATGCTCAATTCCTTTAGAAACTTTTAATGAGTTATTGCCACCATTCACAGAATATGCAGATTTTAAAAAATCATATGAGACATGAAAATAAGTGGAAAATATTATGTGAAAAATAAAGTTGAAAAGGTAATGTAGTATAATTTCTGATAATGGCAGAAAAGCAAATATTATATTAATACTTCTAAAGATAATAATTATACACTCTGAAAAAAGATAAAACACAACTATTTGAAAGCACCAAGAATGACCAAAAGCAAGCAGAAACTGGAAGGGAGAGGAGTCAATTCTTGAAAGAAGGAATTGTACTGGATAGGATTCACGTCTATATGGCTTTCACCTGGTAATATGCCACAGTCCATATAGTGTGGAATACTTAGAACTTAAGCATAAATTTGAAATCCAAAGGACCTAGTTTGGGGTTGACAGAATAATTGGAATGTGAGGGAGAAATCCCAGAAAGGAAGCAGCCACAGAAGAAAGAGCCCTCCCCAAATCTTTATATAAACACTATCAAAATCCCTAGTTGATCCCTGAACTGCACATGTAAAAGGCAGCAACTGGAAGGCTGAAAGGAATGAGCAGAAATTTGAGTTAATGTTCACCAAAGGGGAGACAACATTTAGAATTTGAGTTCTGCTAAGTTAAATATCTGCCGGAAGAAAACTTAACACTCTTCTGAGAAAAACAAAATTGATACTCTCCAAAATATACTATACACATTGTCTAGTATACAATAAAAATTACTAGACATGCAAAGTAATAGGAAAATATGACCCAATATCAAGAGAAAAAATAACCAATAGAAACTAACCACAAGATGACCCAGGTCTTGGAAATGAAAGTAGCTATTATAAAGATGCTCAAGGACTTAAAAGGAAAATAAGGTCAGAATGAATGAACTGATGGGGAATCTTAGCAGTGAAATGGAAACTATAAAAATGAATCAAATGTTTGTTTTACATTTAGAATGGAAAAATATAAAATCTGAAATAAAAATCAGTGGCTGGACTTAATATATGATTGAAAATGACTGGAGAAAAGATCAATGAAGTTGAAGATATACTAGCAGAATTTATCTAATGAAGAATGAAGAGGACTTGTGGAAAAACATCAAGTCGTCTAACATATGTACGTGGAGTTCCAGAAGGAGATAAGAGAGAGAATAGGGCAGAAAAATATTAGGTAAAAAAAAAAAAAGCAACAGCCAGAAATTATCTACATTTGGAAAAACAAAGTTGGATGTTTGGTAAACTCAGCAAACCCAATTACTAAAAATAAATTATGGGTAAGGATATCATAATTAAATTGTTGAAAACAAAAGCTAAACGAGAAAATCTTGAAAGCAGCCAGTTAAAAATAACACTCATCACACACATGGGAACAACAATACAAATGATGGGTGACTTCTCATCAGAAGACAGTAGAGTGACATTTAAGTCCTGAAAGAAAAAAAGAGTGAACCTGAATTCTGTATCTAGCAAAAAATATCCATCAAAAATGAAAGCAAATTAAAAAGGTTCTTGGATAAATGAAGCTGAGACACCTTGTCACCAGCAGACTAGCACTACAAGATATACTAAAGGAAATTCTTCATGCTGAGGGTAAATGGAGGCAAATGAAAATTCAGATGTAAAATGAGGGATGAAGAGCACCAGAAATGGAAAATATGTGGGTAAAAACATGCAAAGCCCTCCAACCCCTCTTAATCTTTTAAAAAATTCACTGCAAAAATTATATCACTACATTAAGGGGTTTAATATACATGTAGATGTAATACAAATGACAATATTGCAGAAAAGATAAGGAGTATGATTGTGATAAGTTAATCATTAGGTTAATCAGAGCTATAGCCAAAAAGGCAAGAGAAGAATTAAAATGGAATATTAAAAATATTTGATTAAATAAAGATGAGACAGAAAAAGAGAAACAGAGAAACAAAAAACAGATGGAAAAACAAACAGGACAATTTGATTTCTAATTCAACCATATGAATTATCAGACTATATACTTCAATTAAAGACAGAGATTTTCAGAATAAAAATGCAAGACCTAATTATGTTATCTACTAAAGAAATATCATTTTATAATTTAAAAATTATGATTAAATCTTTTATTAATTTTGACTTTTCAGTTTGAAATATTTTCAGACTTAAAAGTTAATTACAAAAATACTGCAAAAAAATTTCCATATACTCTTCATCCAGCTTCCCAAATGTTAACATTTTATATAACCATAGGACAATTATCAAAACCAGGAGATTAACATTGATACAATACTATTAACTAATCTACAGACCTTATTCAAATTTCATCAGTTGCCCCACTAATTTTTGTCCAGGTTCCAATCCAGGATCACATAGTGCATTTAGTTGTCAAATCTCCTTATTTTCTTTTAATCTGGAAAATACTTCAAGTACCTTTGTCTGTCTTTGTCTTTCATAATTGTGACTTTTAAAAAATGTACTGGCTATTTACAGAATGCTCCTCAATTTGGATTTGCCTGATGTTTCTTCAGGGTTGAATTTAGGGTAGGCTTTTTTTTTTTTTTTCAAAAAATACCATACAAACGATGTTGTGCCCTTCTCAGTACATCATATTAGGAAGTGTATGGTGTTGATTTGTTCCATTACTGATGATATTAACTTTTATTTAAAAATTATTTTATTACCGTATATACATTACATTTACCCTTTTAACCACATTTACATATATATTTCAGTGTTATTAATTATGTTCACAATGTTGTGCTACTAACATCATCACCTATTATCAAAACATTACAAAACAGAGTTCCTATTTGGAACAATGGGAAACCTTAACTTCCCATTCCCTCTCCTTGCCTCATCTCCTGATAACCTAGATTCAGACTTCATGTGTTTGCTTATTTTAATTATTTCATATCAGTGAGGGGGATATTAATTTTGATCAATTGGTAAAAGTGCTGTTTACCAGGTTTCCCTACTTTAAAGTTAAATATTCCCTTTGTAATTTTAAAAGTAGCTTGAGGGAAAATACTTCCAGGTTATGAAAATATCCTGTTTCCTCATCACACTGTTTTTCACTAACTTTAGCATTCATTGATGATTCTTGCCAACAGTTATTACTGTGGTGTTTGCCAAATGGTGACTTTTTATTCCCATCATTCCTTTTATATTTATTAATTGGAATTCTGTTGAAATTAAGAACTTTCCCTTTTCTTTCATTTATTTCCATTTATTTATCCAATTATTTATTTACATCAGCATAGATTCATTGATATTTATTTTATCTTATGAGATATGATCCATTACTGTCACTTATTTTGTTATTCAAATTATCTCTGATCTGATCATTGTGAGTTACTTCAAGTTAGTCCATGTGTATTTCCGATACGCCCTCATTATTTTTTGAGGACTTCTTTACTTTCTAGCACCACAAGATGTTCAAAGTTCACCTTATACTTTCCTTGTTGCTGCACTGCTATCAGCCATTTTTCCAAGAAACCCTGCCAAAACAGGGTTCTGAAGATATTTCCCTATGTTTTCTTCTCAGAGTTATATAGTTTTAGCTCTTATTTAAGTTGCTGACCCATTTTGAATATGGTATGAGGTGGGGATCTATTTTCATTCTTTTTCCAGCATCATTTGTTGACATCGATTTAAAATAGTGGGATCTTACAAAGTATGATATTTTCTCAACGTGGAATTAAATTAAATTCAGTTTTCCCAGCATCATTTGTTGATGTCAATAAATTTTAAAATAGTGCGATCTTACAAAGTATATTTCCTCAAAATGGAGTTACATTAAAAATCAATAATAACAAGATTATAGAAAGCCGCAAATAGTTGAAAATTAAATAACTCATTTCTAAATAGCCCATGGGCCAAAGAAGAAATCACAAGGAAAATTGAAAAAATATTTAAAAATGAATAATAAATAAAATTTATGGGATGCAGCTAAATCAGTGTTTAGAAGGAAGTTTATAATTTTAAATGCTTATATCAGATAGAAAGGAAGGCATAAAATCAATTATCTAAGTTTCCATATTAAAAAGCTACGAAAAGATGAACTAATCCAAAGTAAGTAGGAAAAAAGAAATAATGACGGGGGCGGATGTGGCTCAAATGGTTGGGCGTCCGTCTGCCATATGGAGGGACCTGGGTTCGATCCCCGGAACCTCCTGGTAAAATAAAAAAATATATATATATAAAAGGTGCATGGGCTGCCAGGCTCTGTGTGCTGGTGAGCCGCCAGGCCCCAGGAGCCATGCAGCAAGATGATGACGTAAAAGGAGAGAGACAAGACGAGATGCTCTGAAAGCTCCGAAAGCCAGGAGCCAAGGTGGCACAGATGGCTAGAACACCTCTCTCCTACATCGGAGGTCTTCAGGATCGAATCCTGGTGAAGACTGGAGGAGGAGGATGAGAAGAGATGAAGCAGACACAGAGAATTGCTCAGCGAATGGACACAAAACAGCAAATGGGGAAGGGGGGGTTTAAAATGGATCAAGTAAATAAATAAATCTTTAAAAAAAAAAAAGAAATAATGAGGAGCAAAGTCAATGAAATAAAAAAAATAGGCAAACAGCTGAGAAAATTAACAAGGCCAAAATTTGGATCATTTAAAACATTAATAAAATTCATAAAACTAACAACAAGAAAAAGAAAACTCAAATAAGCAATACCAGAAATGAAAGATGGGCTATCACTAAATACTCTAAAGACATTAAAAAGGTAAGGGAATATTTTAATCACCTTCATGTCAATATATTGAACACATAGTTGAAATGATCACATTATTCCTTGTAAAGCACCACTTACCAAAACTGACAGAAGATGAAACAGAAAATCTGAATAGTTCTATAGCTATAAAATAAATTGAATTTGCCATTAAAAACCTTCCTGCAAATAAAACTTTGGGCCTAGCTAGTTACAACAGTGATTTCCATCAAATATTTAAGGGATAAATAATATCTGTCTTATATCTACTTGTAGAAAACTGAGGATGATAGTATATGGTACATGTATGAGGGTTCTCCAGAGAAACAGAACTGATATATATGTAAATATTATGAGATTTATTATAGGGATTGGCTCACATAACCATGGGGATTGGCAAGCCCGAATTCTGCAAGTTGGACCTCTGATGAAGGCTTCAGTGAATTCTCCAAGAGAAGTTGGTTGGCTGAAGTAGAGATAGAAATTCTTTCTGACTGCTGAAATCATCACCTCTCCCTTTAAGGACTTCAACTGATTGGATGAGATTTCTCTAATTGCTGAAGGCAATCTCCTTTGTTGATTGTAGATGTAATCATCATAGATGCAATACACTCACTAATGATTTAAGTTGACAAAATAATCTCACAGTAACAATCAGGCCAGTAATTGCTTGACCAAACAAATGGATACCATAACACAGCCAAGTTGACTCAACCATCACAGTACACTTCCCAACTCATTTTATGAAGCCAGTATAATTCTGATACCAAAATCTGACAGTCATTATGAGAAAAGAAAATTATAGGCCAAAGTGCCTCAACAATACAGACGTAAAAATCCCTTAAAATATACTAGACAATTGAATCCAGGGATATATAAAAGGATATTATATCATGACCAAGTGAGGTTTATTCCAGGAATCCAAGTAGGTTTAACATTAGAAAATCAATCAACTCAATTAACCACATTAACAGAATAAAGACCATATAAGCATCTCAATAGCTACAGAAAAGGCATTTAACAAAAATTAATGGTAAATACTTTCAGCAAACTAGGAATAGAAGGAAACTTTCTCAATCTGATAAAAGTTATCTACAAAAACTCTACAGTTACCATCATATTAATGGTGAAATACTAAATGCTTCCCCCCTACAATTAGGAATAAGGCAAGGAGATCCACACTTACCACTTCTATTCAATATGACACTAGAAGTCCTATGTAGTGTAATTAGGAAAATAAATAAATAAAAGAAACAGAGGTGAAGAAATTCTAAAAGCTTCTAGAGACACAAAACAGATGATATACAAAACTGAAGGACAAGAGAGTAATGCCTTTAACATTGTGAGAGAAAAAAGATTTCCTACATACAATTCTATAGTCAGTCAAACTATCTTTTTCAATTATTTAGGTAGAATAAAGACATTTTCGGATATTGGTGTTCTTAGGAAGGCACTGGAGGATATATTTCACCAAAATGAGGGAGTACACCATAGTGAGGTAAGATGCAGGTGATTCAAGACAGAAGCAAACCAAACGGGAGTCCCAGAATGGTAGGGAACAGAACTCTCAGAATAACAATTCTGAAAGACCTAGAGAACTAGTGCATGCTGGAACAGGATGAAACAGAGCTCAAGAAAGGATGTTTCTGAGAATAGTAGGAATAATCACATGCATCTAATAAGATGTTGTAAGAATTATATGAGATAATACATATAAAGTGTTTGCATAATGTCCAGCATGCAGCAAATACCTAATAAATGTTAGCTACTACTATATTTTTAAATGCTAGATTCTATAATCACTGCTCCCTTTTCCCTGAGTACATATGTGAACATTTCAAATAAATACCAACATGAAAAGGAGCATGGCCAGAGCATGAAGCCTAGCAAATTAGTTTAGTTGGGACCATATTCCTATTCCACAACATAAGTTGGCAGTTTTTGAAATGAACAAGTTAGCTTTATAATTATACTCCCAAGGCTGTGCTAGGGTGTATTAGTCAGCCAGAGGGGTGCTGATGCAAAGTACCAGAAATCTGTTGGCTTTTATAAAGGGTATTTATTTGGGTGTAAAAGCTTACAATTACAAGGCCCAAAAGAGTCCAACTCAAGGTACCATAAGAGGTACTTTCTCACCAAAGTCTATTGCCACATGTTGAAGCAAGATGGCGGGTGATCTCTGCCTGGTCTTTCCTTCCTTCTTCCTCTTAAGGCTGTGTGGGCCCAGCTTCTTCCAATCTCATCTGTAGGCTGGCATAGGGCTCATCTCTCTTCCTGGGGCTTTAGCTGTTTGAGCCTTCTCCTTTCTATCACATGGCATGACTGAAATGACCAAGTTCTCTCCTCTTCCGTGTCTATGGAGCTCTCTCTCTTCCCATGTGTCTTCTTGAGTGAGTGTCCATTTATACAAGCCCACCAAGGGGGTGGGAACTGAGTCACACCCTATTGACTTGGTTGAATCAAAGCCCTAATCTTAAAAGTAATTTAATTAAGACATGTCAGCTGAATCTAATGGGTCAAAGGAGATCACATCCCGAGGAACAGACCAGTTTACAAACATAGTCTTTTTCTTTTGGGGATTCATAAATAATATCAAATTGCCACGTGTGTTATGTTACTTTATTCCTGTTTTATAACAAGTAGATATTATACTCCATAAATCTTATCTCTACAAAGATGTAAGTAAGGCAGTTAAGATACAACAAAATACAGTAAAATCTCAATTAACGAGAAATACCGAGGAATGAGATATTTTGGTTAATTGGGTTATCTATTTAGCTTAGGTTTTGGTTTAACCAGTAAAAGAAAAATAAAAACTTTTGCTTCACTCTTATTGAATAGCCCTGTCCTTAGTATACTGAATATACTGAACTTCTATCTGTTTAATGATTCAAGACCTTGCAGTGCTTTAAAAGCATGGCTGTGATCAACTATCAGTGCAAGAAAGCTATAGAATAGAGTTTCTCACTATTGTCAGTATTGGGCACTACTGACATCTTTGGCCACATAATTTTTTGTTGTGGGGGCTGACCCATGCATTGTAGGATGCTTAGCAGCATCTCTGGCCTCTACCTACTAGATGCCAGTAGCACCCCTCCCTTAGTTGTAACAACCAAAAAATGTCTCCTGACATTGCCAAATGTCTCCTGGGGGGCAAAATGTTCTTGATTGAGAAGGGATAAGAGAGAATGTCTTAAAAAAAAAACAACCCTTCCTATTTCTTGTTTTAAAAAATAACAGCTTTATTGAGATATAATTCACACACCACACAATAGACCCACCTAATGTGTAAAATGTTTTTTAGTATTTTCAGAGTTTTGAAACCATCAGCACAATTAATTTTAGAATAATTTCATCACCTCAAAAAGTAACCCTGTACTCATTAGCAGTCACTCCCCATTTCTTGCCCCCCCCTCCCAGCCTACTGGAAAATGTACTTTCTCTCTATACAGATTTGCCTATTCTGGACATTTAATATAAATGGGATCATACAATATCTGCCATTTGAAACTGACTTCTTTTACTTAGCATAATGTTTTTAGGGTTCATCCATGTTGCAGTATATTACTTCATTCCCTTTTTTATTGTTGAACAATATTCCATTGCATGGGCACACCACATTTTACTTAGCCATTTATCATTTGATGGACGTTTTGATTGTTTCCACTCTGTGGCTATTGTGAATAATGCTTCTATGAACATTTGTGTATGAGTTTTTATGTAGAAATACGTTTTTCTCTTGGGTATATATTTAGGAGTGGAATTGCTAGGTCATACTCTGTTTAACCTTTTGAGGAACGCCAGACTGTTTTCCAAAGCAGCTGTGCCATTTTATATTCCCACCAGTAGTGTATGAGGATTCCAATTTCTCCAAATCCTTGCCAGCACTTGTCATGATCTTTTTGATTATAATGATCCCAGAGGGTGTGAAGTGGTATCTTATTGTGTTTTGTTTTTTCATTACTCAGAGAAGTTTTATTTAGGGGGACACAACAGTGCAGAACTAAAACCTTGTTTCACCTTTATCTACAGACACAGCAGCCTTAATTTTCAGCCTTTCATCCCTCTTTAAATGAAAGTCAGCATTATCAGAATGCAGAGATGGGCCAAGTGGCTTATTTGGAAATATAAAATGTAATAGCGATAGCCAACAAAAGGCAGAGCTTTCAAGAGTTCTGTGCTTTTTTTGAAGGATCATTTTCTATTACCACAATTTGTTCCCATCCTTGGATCCTTGTAGAATAGAAAACAAGATGGTCTTAATTTTTAAAGTCATTCTTCATCTGTTGGCAGCATTCTTACCAAATGACATAGCAAAAAGAACATACATATTTTTCTTTAAAAGCTTTTGAAGAAATTTAGTCATTAAAAAGAATTTAAATTGCACCTAGAGCACCACTTCACAGAATACCATTAAATTGTAATTATGGTGCTTTTAAAAAGCCAACTAGTTAAAGAGGAGCTGATGGTTTCAGTTTTCCATAGGGATCATATGTATCACTATAGGATTCCATAAGGATTTTCCTCCTGCGGTGAGCAGGGGAAAGCACTCAAGGTATGAATGAGACACTTCAGTTACTTACACAAACTTGAAGAACAATTCCTAATCAAGCCTCATGCTTTAAGTGACAAAGCATTTTTACATCTAAGAGGAGAACCCAGAAGCACTTTCTTTAAAGCAGACAGGACAAACCAAACATGAATGAAGATCTCTTATATTCCAAGAGATAAGACCATAAAGCTCCTAGAAGATAACGTAGGAAAGTATCTACAAGCTCTTGTAATAGGAAATAGTTTCATAGTCTTTACACCCAAAGGACAAGCAAGGAAAGAAAAAATAGATATATGGGACCTCCTCAAAATTTAAAACTTCTGTGCTTCAAAGGAGTTTGTCAAGAAAGTGAAAAAGCAGCCTACTCAATGGGAGAAAATATTTGGGAATCACTTATCCGATAAGGGTCTAATATCCAGCATATATAAAGAAAACCTACATCTCAAAAAATAAAGAGACAAAAAACCCATTTTAAAAATGGGCAAGAGATTTTAATATACATTTTTCCAAAGAGGAAATACAAATGGCTAAAAAGCACATGAAAAGATTCTTAACATCACTGGCTATTAGGAATGCAAATCAAAACTACAATGAGCTATCACCTTACCCCTATTAGACTGGCTGCTATTAAAAAAAACCCAGCAAACTGCAAGTGTTAGAGAGGATGTACAGGAATGGGAACACTCATCTACTGCAGGTGGGAATGAAGAATGGTGCAGCTATTGTGGAATATGGTTTGGCAGCTCCTCAGGAAGCTAACTATAGAATTACCATATGATCCAGCAATCTCACTACTAGGCATATACCCAGAAGAACTGAAAGCAGGGACATAAACAGATATATGCACACCAATGTTCATAGCAGCATTATATACTATTGCCAAAAGCTGGAAGCAACCCAAGTGTCCATCAACGGATGAATGGATAAGCAAACTGTAGTATATACATATAATGGAATGTTACTCAGCTCCAAGAAGGAATGGAGTATTGACACACAGGACAACATGGATGAATCTCAAAGGTTATGTTGACTGAAGTAAGCCAGTCACTAAAGGTCAAATATTGCATGACCTCACTGATATGACCTAATGGTATTGAGCAAACTCACAGAGAGAGAGTCTGGAAGATAGGTTACTAGGAGATAGAAAGGTATTAGAGAGTGGTGAGCCGATACTCAATCTGGGCAGAACTTATGATAATGTGGAAGGGGGTGGTTTGGCAGTAGATGGGGGTGATGAGGGTGCAGAGATGTGAGTGGGGTCAACGGTGCTGGAGTGTGAGGGTGAACAGGGTTGGGGGTGGATGGGTTAGGCTATACATGGTACTGGGGGGAGGGATGGAGGTAAGACATGATTCCTGGGGATGGACCTCCCTGGCAACGAGGGATTAATACCAAGCACTAACCAGAGATGGATTTGGAAAAAATACCTTGACCAAAAGGGGGAAACATCAAATACAAATGAGTTTTTACAGCTAAGAGATTTCAAAATGAGTCAAGAGGTCATTCCAGAGGTTACACTTACACATGTCTCAGGCAGATCTCACTAACTGCCACTGTGAACAAAGCCTCAAACAGGGGTGATCCGGAGGGCTCTAGAGCCATCCAGACACTTTAGGCAAGGCACACAACCCCTTGAAATCAGTACCATGTTGGTGGGCCTTACCTTGGAATATATGACAACCTATTTCCCCAATAAAACAGAGTTAGACTAATTTTTAATTTCCCTACACATGATTCTTCTACCCCTTTTATTTCAGCCAATAATTAGCACTATACCCATTAAATATATGTCTCAGAGACTTAAATCTTTGGTCTGTTCATTTGCTGGTTGATTCCTGAATCTCAGAAGAGTTGCGGCTAACTCTCCAGATCATCAGATTCGCCCAGGACAACTAACAAGATGATGATGATGGACAACCTCCATCCCCAAAAAGAGAGAGTATCTACAACTGCAAGCAAAATATTTCCTTCCATCTGCCCCATAAGATCTAAGCTCTCTCTCAATCTGAGGCAGAGTGGACATCACCATCCCCAAACCCTCAGGATGAAGAATGGACAAACATAAGGGGGGAATGCAACCACGGACAAAGTAAACTCATTAATATTGCAGTAATAGAAGAACAAGTAACACTAATATAAAGACAGTGGTTACCAGAGGTTCTGAGGGAGGTGGAACATGGCATTTTTAGGGCATGGGAATTAAGTGTAAACCACAATGTAAACTACAGACCTTGGTTAGTAGCAATGCTTCAATATTTATTCATCAATTGTAACAAATGTACCACACAATTGTAAGATGTTGTTAATAGGGGAAGATGTGGGAGAGGGAGGGGGTGGGGTATATGGGAATCCTTTATACTTTTGATGTAACTTTTCTGTAATCTAAAACCTCTTTAAAAATAAGGTTTTTCATATTTTAAAAAATCTCTTATAGGCCATGTACCACACAATATAATCCTTGTCAATCTTTTAAAAAAATTTCACTTTACTTGTGAAAATAGGGCCAAAACACCAAGGATTGCCCAGAAGGAGACATTTAATCTCAGTGACCTCAGATGAAACCTCAATTACCGATAACTGCACATTTCAATCAAAGTCCCTTTTCAAGAGGTTATTCTGTGAACTTCTGTGAGACCAGGACTTTTAAAACTTCAGTTTCCCTAATCACTGCGAGTCAACATTGAATTTGTATTAAACTTGGAAAGTAGTCACAACTTACTTCACAATAGAAAGCTAAGGACTGTTGCTACTGATGTGGAAACCAATCATTTGCAAAAATATTCTTCTCTCTAACAAGTGGCTAGATGATCCCCCTTCCCCCTCCCCTCCCCTGCGGAGGATCATCTGTCTTTTAAAATCAATCACGGTTGCCAACAAAATAGGGTTTATCAAAGAATTTGTTTGTTCAGCCATTCATTCAAAAAATACTTTCGGAATGCCTATTACATGCCAGTCTCACTGTTTTAAGAGCTTGTGAAATAGCAGTGGATAAAAAATGCCACCCTCATAGATCTTCTATTTACCCTGGACTGAGGATTATTCAAATTAACCAAACAATGAACACATTAAAAAGATGTATAAAAAGAAAACAACAACAACAACAAAAAAGATGTATACCAATCTGCCTCTAAGAGTTAAAGCAATTTTCACTGGAACAAGATCACAGGGGCCCTGACAGCCCCCTAGCTCACGCTTGGGTAGAAGAGGATATTCAGTTAAGAGTGAAATATAAACGTGCAAACAATATCCACCATACATTTCTGAAGTTTCTAGCTTTCTCACAGTATAACTACAAAGTAGGGCAATTCCTTTTACAAATGTTATGCCCACCTTCCCCACATTCCAGTGAGTGAGGATGAACAATGATTTGTATCTGGAAGGAGACAATGCCTTGTGGTCAGGGAGAGGCCAGCAGTCGATGTTGGCTGCCTGATCGCTCCAAGCCCACTGCTGCCCACTCTCTTGCTGATTTTGTTCAGTCTGACTCTGGAAAATAAACGCTGTTACTCAAAAGACACAGTTCACTCAAAAAGCATGCAAACATGTCTTGATTGAGCAAACATACAGCCAAGTCTTCTTGTGGGAGGAAGAAGCTTCAAACAGGAGCAAGGGGAGGACCATTCTATGTGGCAAGATCTTCTTAACTGAGCAGTTTCCCGAGATGCAGGGACTGTAACAATCTTTGAAGGTGCATTTAAAATGTGTGTCCTTCTGAGAAGAGGGTCTATAACTTTCAAAAGATTCTTAAGGGGGATTATAACCTTCCAAAGTTCAAGAACCTCTATATTAGAGGGCCTCTGCCTGTCCCTTGGTAAAATTAAACATGCAGCTAGAATACTGCTTTCAGAATGATCTGTCCAATCTCCAGCTGTAGCACTATTGTTACAAATGTGATTTAGCAGCTTTTCATTGTGGTTTTGATTTGAAATTTTCTGATGGCTCATGATGCTGAGCATCTTTTCATGTGCTTATTGGGCTCCTTAATTCTTAAAACCTATTTATTTATAAATCTTTCCCACAGCCTTAGTCTCCATTGGAGAGGCAGTGCCTGATCACTGCAGGGCAGAAAGAAAACCTATCCTTCCCACCACCTTTAGATGTCACCTGTTTTTATTGCTCCATATTCCTTGTTCATTGATTGTACACTATAAACAAAAGCATGGGAAAAAATCCCACAAAGTGACAATTTCCATGTCTCAAGAAACTGGCATACAAAAATACATTAAAAAAAATTCTTGCAACACCTGGTCTTCCTTCTTTGAAACAAGTGATCTGAAATGAGTTTCCTAACTTCTACTTAAAAGGAAGTGACCCTTAAGAGTTATATTTCTAATATTAGTAGGATGAACAAATTTTCCAAACTAAAAATCAATATGCATGGTCTGACAAGATGGAGAATAAGAAACTGGGAACTATCCTGGAAAATCTGGGACATATGGTTGCTATAAATGTAGGACAATTAGAGGTTCTTTTTCCATTTATAAAGGAAAAGTCATAGTTTAAAATTCATTCCTATGAAGGCAAGTCAGTCTGTGATGTTCATTACTGTTTCCCTAGCCAAACAATTGTTCCAAATTCTGAATATTATTTCTTTGCAAGAGTTATTTCCTATATTTGAACTGCATGCAGCTTATTTCATAAAGCAAATTTGCATTTGGTAAAATATAAGTAACTTAAGAATGCCTGTAAATCTGAAAAAGAATTTAGAATAGCAGGTGATTTTAAAGAGGATCATCTGTCATGGACACAGATTATTCAGTAAATAATACTTTTAAAAATATTTTAAAGATATGATTTGAAGTTTCTTAAATTTATTTTTTAGCATGAAAAGAGAACATCCAAATGACTGTTCTCATATTACTAATTTTTGCAAAACTTCAACTAGAACTATAGATGTCTCTATTTTTAAGAGGACAAACTACCACTGACTTTGATAAGGCTGAATGAGTGCCTGACTGTTCTGCTTTAAGAGAACCCAAGGCAATAAAAAAAAAAAAAAATCAGAATTGTTAAAACATGAGTTAAAGTGTGATAGATTTGAAGTATACTTTGCTTTAAAAAGAGTTTCCAAAATATTTGAGTTACCAGGAAGAACTTGTAACACTGATATAAAGATAGTGGTTACCAGAGCTTCTAAGCGGAGGGGAAGAGAAGAACAGATTGAACATAGGGTATTTTTAGGGCATTGAAATTGGTCTGCATGATATTGCAAAGATGGATATTGGACATTATCATTTTGTCAAAGCCTATAAAACTGTACAGTGCAAAGTGTAAACCATAATGTAAACTATAGACCATGGTTATTAGCAATGTTTCAATATTTATCAATTGTAACAAATGTACCACTAATGTAAGATATTAGTAATAAGGGAAAATGGGGGAAAGGGAGGAGGTGGATTATACGGGAATCCCCAATACTTTCGATGTAACTTTTCTGTAATCTAAACTTCTCTAAAAATAAAGTTAAAAAATTTTTGAGTTACAAATAATTCCCCGGGGTAAATTTATTATATAAAGCAATTATTAAAGGAAGAGTCATTGTCTCATAACCAGAGCCAAAAAAATATAGCCAAAGTTTTCTGCTGTAATACTAAACTTCTTGTTTCAATCATGCTTTTTTAATCTGTAAAAATGAATTTTATATGTGTATATTAAATACAGTATAGTATGGTATTTCAGTTTTCAGACAGTTATCTAAGTATTTTCCTCTCATTTTCTAATCAAGATATTTTTAAGTAATTTTAAAACATAGGTAACATATATACATGGTAAAAAATTCAAAAGGAATTTATATATCCAGTAGTAGGATTGCCGGGTCATATGGTAATTCTATACATAACTTTCTGAGGAATCACAAAACTGTCTTCCACAATGGCTGTACCATTTTACACTGCCACCAACAATGATTGAGGAGTGTTCCTATTTCTTCACATTCTCTCCAACACTTGTAATTCCTTGCTTTTTTTTTTTTTTTTTTTTTTTTTTTTTTTTTTTTTAAGTTTTTCATAGCAGCCATTGTAATGGATGTGAAATGGTATATCATTGTGGTTTTGATTTGCATTTCCCTAATGGCTGATGATGTTGGGTATCTTTTCATGTGCTTTCTGGCTATTTGTATATTTTCTTTGGAGAGATGTCTATTCAAGTCTTTGTCCATTTTTAAATTGGGTTGCCTTTTTTTGTTGTTAAGTGAAAGGATTTCTTTATATATTCTGGACATGAAAAATTTATCGGATATGTGGTTTCCAAATATTTTCTCCCATAGTGCAGGACTTTCATGATATGGTCCTTTGAGGCGCAAAGGATTTAATTTTAAGGAGGTCCAATTTATCTAATTTTTCTTTTGTTACTTGTGTTTTGCATGTATAGTCTAAGAAACCATTACCTAACACAAGGTCCTGAAGATGCCTTCTGAAGTTTTCTTCTAAGAGTTTGATAATTCTGGCTCTTATATTTAGGTCTTTGATTTATATTTGCACACTGGTGTTCATAGTGGCATTATTCATCACGATAGTCAAAAGGTGGGAGCAACCCAAGTGTCTGTCCATCAACTGACAAATGGCTAAACAAAATGTGGTATACATACAATGGAACATTATTCAGCTGTAAAAATGAATGAAGTTCTGATACATTGACAACATGGATGAAACTTGAAGACATCATGTTGAGTGAAATTAGCCAGACACAAAAGGACAAATATTATCTCACTAATATAAAATAATTAGAATAAGCAAACTCATGGAGTCAGAATCTAGAATATAGTTACCAGGGAATATGGTGGGGATAGGGACTGGGAAGTTAGTGCTTAAAATATACAGGGTTCCTATTTGGAAAGATGGAAATGTTTTGGTAATGGACGGTGGTGCTGGTAGCACAATATTGTGCATGTATTTAACAGCACTGAAATATATATCTGAATGTGGTTAAAAGGAAAAATGTTAGGTTGTACATCTGTAACAGAATAAAAATTTTTTTTTAAATCCATGGAACTGCACTACACAAACTGTGAATTCTTAAACCACAGATTCTAGTTAATAGTACAATTATAAAAATGTGCTTTCATCAATTGTAACAAACGTTCCACACCAATGTGAGGTGTTAACTATAGGGTGGTATATGGGAATCCTGTATTTTATGTATGATTGTTCTGTAAACCCACAACTTCTTTAATAAAGAAAAAAAAATAAGCTATCCATCTCTACTCTCTCTTCCCCAAAGAGGCAAGAGCTTTTACCATTTGTATATGTTTGAGTATGTGTGTGTCCCTTCAGAGTTTTCTTTTATACACTGCTCTGCATCTTGCATTTCCCCTGCAACACTATAGCCAGGACCTCTTTAATGGTTGTATGATATGCCATTGTATGCAATACCAAAATTTATTTAACTAGATCCCTACTGATGGACATGGACATTTAGATTGTTTCTGTTCTTATCCATTACAAACAAATCCTCAATGAATAAACCTGTGTTATGTCATTTTGAATATATACCCAAGAAAATTTTTGTTTTATATAATAAAGGTGACTGCAAACTAATTTGAAATGAAAAAGATTCAATGACCCATTGAAAGAAAGTTTCCTGAGTAAGATAAAAACACATATAAGTTTAATTTATCCTTTTTCAGAACAAGAGGTTTGCATTTGAATTAGTATCTTGCTAATAAGTACTATGTCTTCATACAGTTGTTCCCAAATTTTCTATGTGCAAATTTTTCAGATTCCTGTGTACAGATGGACTATTCTAAAAAATGAATTGGGGGCAGAGTAAAAAAGAAATTGAATACATTTGTAGCCATAAAATATTTCAAGCCATTGTTAATCATATTTATTTAAATCAAGATCAAGAGATATTTCAGAGATCATAAAAGACCAGAGTAGAGGTAGAAGCTCTGAAGCTGAGGCACACAAAAAAAATGGAATGATATGAGAACCTCTTGGTTTGAGGTATGTGATAGTTCCAAGTCCATGTGTCAACTTGGTTAAGTAATGGTAACCAGTTCTTTGGCCAAGCAAGCACTGTCCTGATTGTTACTGTGCGGGTATTTTGTGGACTTAAATAGTGTGTGGATTGCATCTATAGCAGACTTTATCTACAATCAACAAAGAAGACTGCCTTCAGCAATGAGAGAAGTTTCATCCAATCAGTTGAAGGCCTTAAAGGGAGAACTGATGATTTTAGAAGTCAGAAAGAATTTCTATCTCTACTTCAGCTAGCCAGCTTCTCTGGAGGAATTCATGAAACCTTCATCTGAGTTTCCAAACTGTGGCCTGCTCTACCGAATTCGGACTCACCAATCCCCATAGTCACGTGAGCCAATTCCTAGAATAAATACATACGCAAACGTGTATCTATCTATCCTGTCAGTTCTGTTTCTCTGAGAATGCTGAATAATACAAGGTAGAATTTAAACTATTTCTACCATTTATAGATTAAAAGTCTAAACGTTTTCTTGATTTGAACATATGAGAAGTCAGTATTTTGAGTTGGAGGACATTAGCACATGTGAATCACTTAGAAAAATAAACAGAAATTATATGTATGGAACAATTTATAGTATTTTTATAAAAGTTCTTAAGAACTATTATTTTTAATGAAGATCTTTCCTCTCAAAATCCATTACTCATATTAGATACTGTTAATAAAAAAAATGATTTTGAAAACGACTAAATTTAACTTGACTACTTTCTAAAATAAGCTAATTTACTAAGTAAAATTGTATTTGCATTGCTTCTACTCTCCTACTTACATACTGACTTGCTCTATATTATCACGGGCTGTTTAAAAACATTCTTCTAGAAGTTCAAGAATTATTGATTCCATCTTTTCAGTATGTCAATGGAAAAACAGCTTTAGGTAAACAGTATAATCTGATCTACATATAAAATCATAGTGCCATAGATTTTGGTCAGCTCTGCAAAATGGATGTTTTTGCTTAAAGCAAACATTCAAGCTTGTGATTTGCCCAGTCAGCCTGCTGGAAGATTTTAGCATAAGACCCAAATTGTACTTGTTCTTTGACAATAGTTGCCTACTGCTTGAAAACTGGGGTACACACATTCTACAACCCTTGGTGACCCTTGTATTTGAAAAGGGATTTTTACCAAATGGATGGGGGTGGGAATCTGGGGAAAACACTAACTAAATCAGTTTCAGTTTGAGCTATTCTCCTCTGAGTTTCAATTTCTTTGGAGGTCTCTCTACTGTACAATCATCACAGACTTCTAAAAACTGTCTTTATACCTTCAAGAGGTTCTTTATCTCTACATGCCTTAAAATTGGGTTTATAATTTATTATGAGAAGTTTCAAATATAAACCAGCTTTTGAATTTGCTGCACAAGGAATCTGAAGCAGGCAAGAACTAACATATATCAGAGGCTGTTGTATCAAATCTCAATAGGATTTTACAGTTATTTTCAAAATTAAAAGTACAGCCAATGTACTTTTAGAAGCAATTTATTTTGTATGCTCCTTAACTAGATAACTATAAAAGATGAGAAAACAGTTTTACATTTACTTCAACTTTCTTCCCCCCTCAAAAAGGGAGGGGGGGGTCATCAACTTTTCCCATTGTTTCAAATTAATATTTCTAAACAAAGGAAAATAACAAGAGAACTAAAAGTATAAAGTTATAATTTAACCAGATAATACCCACAGCTAGGTAAGTGATAAGAAGATCTTCATTTCAGAGACAGAAAAAATTCATGCTTGATTGCAAATAGAACAGTCTCAGAGATTCACTTTTCTGAGCTACAATAAATTATGACAGTGATCTTTTCACTCTAGGTCTAGGAGTTTCTGCCTAGCTACCAGGTGGAAGAAAAAGGTAAACTTTTAAAAAGATGGAAACTAATATTCTCTGGGGAATTATATCTGTAGCTCAAACGAGAAACATCTAGCAGATGGCCGCCACTTTTCAGAAAAATAGATATGGAATTCACCTTAATTCTAAGAAAACAGAGGCGCTGTATAAGCTTTCAGAAATTTAATTTAAAAACAAGTAAGTTTGAGAAGATGAAATAAAGTCATCATTTAAAAATGAATAAACGGAAGCTGTGGCAGTTGAGGAGAGTAGCCTAGAGGCTTTTACTCCAACCTAACCTAGCGTTTCAAAAGATTCAAGGTTGAGTTAGTCTCTTCCAGTGGTTCTCAAACTTTAGAGGGTATCAGAATCATCTGGAGGAGTTGTTTTTTCGCTATCTGGTTGCATCATCGTCTTTTTTGGTGCGTTGCTTCGCTGCGCCGGGGCCTGCGCCTCTCCGCCCCACGGGTCTGGGGCGTCTCTTTTCTTTTTTTTCACCAGGAGGTCCCTGGGAGCAAACCCGGACAGTCCATATGGTAAACGGGAGCTCCACTGCTTGAACCACAGCCGCTTCCTTGGAGGAATTTTTAATGACAGACCCCTGGACCCTACCTCCAGTAGGTCTGGAGGGAAGCCTGGGAATTTGCATTTCTTAAAAGTTCTCAGGTGATTCTAATACAGCTGGTCTCTGAATCACACATTGAGAACACGGGTCTGTTCAATTCTTGGAGAAAAGCAGAGAAAGAGTGAAAAATGATTGATAACAACTGAAGATTAATAAGCAGGCCATCTACTGCCTACTTCCAAATGGACTGGATGTTTTAAGATAATACACATTATAAATTAAGACATTGAAATTAACCACAGAAGAGAATCCCTCTGAAAGAATCAAAAGGAGTCAGGTACCGATGCACCTGCATTTCTTTCTAATCTAAATTGTTTGAACCAATAAAAATATATACTTATATTCTAATTATGGCAATCCTCTGTTCAAAAACCTTTCATGAGGGAAGCGGGTGTGGCTCAGTGGATAGAGGCCCCGTTTACCATATGGGAGGCCCGGGTTTGCGTCCCGAGGCCTCCTTGTGAGGGCACGCCGGCCTGAGCGGTGCGGTGGGCTGATGCAGCAACCTCATGGCAGGAAGCAGGTGTGGCACAATGGATAAGCACCCGTTTACCATATGAGAGGCCCCAGGTTCGCTTCCCGGCGCCTCCTTGTGAGGGCAGGCCGGCTCGTGCGGCGCCGTGGGCTGATGCGGCAAGACCTCACAGCAAGGGGGAGATAAGCAGACACAGAGAAGACACGCAGCGAATGGACACAGCAGCACAAGCAGCAAGGGGGGGGATAAATAAAATTTAAAACAAAAAACAACACACAAAAAAACTTTCATGACTCCTTATTGCATAACATCATTTTCCAAGGGTGCTTGCTCCAAAGAATAAGCGATCTGCTGGATTTTAAAATAACTCAGAGGTGGTCACATAGTGCTATGAGCAATGTACAAGTGTTCTTATTTTTTTACATCTTCTCAAGTACTTGTTATTTTCTGTGCTGTCTCCTACAATTAATTAATTAAGGTAATTAATATAGAACTGTTTCTTCTGATTTGTCAGAATTTGCTTTATATATTTTGGGGCTCTGCTGTTAGGTGTATAAATTATTTATAATTGTTACAGCTTCTTGTTGAATTGACCCTTTTGGCAGTATATACTGACCGTCTTTGTCCCTCATAAGAGTTTTTTGACTAAAAGTCTATTTTATCTGATATTAGTATAGCTATGCCAGCTCTCTTTTGGTTACTAATTGTGTGATATATGTTTTTCCATCCTTTCAACCTAATTATGTCTTTGAATTTAAGAAGCATCTCTTATAGACAGCATATAGTTCTGTCATGCTTTTTTATCCATTCTGCCAATCTCTGCTTTTTGATTGGGGAGTTTAACCCATTTACATTTAAAATCACTACTAATAATGCTGAACTTTTTCCTGCCATTTTGCTATTTTGGTTTTTGTAAGTCTTATACCTTTTTTGTCTCTCAATTTTTCCACTAATGCCTATATTATATTTATTTGATTTTATATTGTATTCTACTGAGCTCTTCTCATTTCTATCTGGAAATACTTTTCATACATTATCCTTGTGGTAATATTGGGGTTAAAATTTAACATCCTAAATATATAACAGTCATATTTGATTTGATACAAACTAACTTCAATAGCACACACATACACTTTCCCTATACCCCTCCCCCCTTGTTTTACAATTTGTAATTCTTACAAACTATATCTTTGTACATTGTATGTCTGAAACCATAGATTTATCATTACTTTTTATGCATTTGCATTTTAGCACCTATAGGAAATAAGAAGTTACATACCAAAAAATACACTACAATATACTGGCATTTATAATTGCCCAAATGGTTACTTTACCAGAGGTCTTTATTTCTTTATGCTGCTTTGAACCACTGTCTAGTGTCTTTTCCTTTTAGTCTGAAGAACTCCCTTTAGCATTGCTTGTGGGGCAGGTCTGTGGTGATGAATTCCCTCAGCTTTTGCTTATATGAGAATGCAATCTCTTTCTTCATTTTTGAAAGAAAATCTCACCAAGTATAAACTTCTTGGTTGGCAATTGTTTTCTCTCAGCACTTTAAATATTTCAACCTTCTGCCTCCTGTCCTCGATGGTTTCTGATGAGAAACTGGTACTTAATCTAATTGGGACTACCTTGTACATAACATGTTGCTTTCTCTTATAGCTTTCAGAAGTCTCTCCTTGTTCTTTGCATTCAACAGTTTGATAAGTATGTGATGGGGAGAATTTATGTTCAAGTTTATCCTGTTTGGTGTTTGATGGTCATCTTGGATGTGCATATTCACATCTTTAGCTAAGTTTTGGAAGTTTTCTGTCATTATTTCTTTGACTATTCTTTCTGCCCCTTTCTCTCTTTCTTCTCTTTTTGGGGACTCCTATAATACATATATTGGTATGCTTGATGGTGCCTCAGAGGTCTCTTAGGCTACTTTTTTTTTTATATATATAATTTAATAAGGAATTTTATAATTCCTTTTTCATTCTGCTTCTCAGCCTCACTCACTTCAATTGTCTTCAAGTTCACTGATTCTTTCTTTTGTCAGTTCCAATCTGCTGTTGAAACCCTCCTGGAAGTTTTTCGTTCCAGCTATTGGAGTCTTCAACTCCAGTAGTTCTGTTTAGTTTCTTTTGAAATTTCTCTCTTTACTGAGATTCTCATATTGTTCATTCATTGTTTTCCTGACATCCTTTAGTTTACTTTGTATTTTCCAGCATTTCCTTGAGCTCACTGAAGACTTTTTTAAATTCTTTTTTTCCCTTCTTTTGAGGTATGGGTCAGGGATTGAACCACTGAGCCACATCGGCTTCCCTGAGTTGGTGTTTTCATTTGTTTCCTTGTTGTTTGTTTTTTTTGTTGTTGTTTTTAGGAGGCACCGGGGACCAAACCTGGCACCTCCCATGTGGGAAGCAGGCACTCAACCACCTGAGCCACATCCGCTCCCCTTGAAGATCATTTTTTAAAGTCTTTGTCCACAGTATTGTCTTCTTTGATGATGTTCTCTGGATTTTTATACTATTCTTTTGGATGGGTCACCATTTCCAGTTTGTTTGTCTTTTAATCTTTTATTGCACATTATATATTTTAATATTTTAAAATGTTAATTCTTGGATTTATTCCCTGAGACATCTGTTTCTTGTTACCAGCTGGTGATATGACACAGATTTTCTTGAGTGTCAGGAGCTAACAAAACCAAGCATATCTAAGCAAAAGAGCCCCTTTCACTGACTTTGCAAATTGTCTTTGTGTTGGCTGGTGCTCTCCATCAGAGTTCAGTCCTCCTATTAGGAAGGTCAGCCCAAGGTGCATGCAAAGGACAAGGTCCTCCGTGTCTTGTCCTGGGTTTGTGCTTGCTAGTGGCCTTAGGAGTTCCCCTGTTTATAGGAGTTTGAATATCCCTTTTGCTTCCCAGGAAACTGACCTTCTCCCTCTCCAGGGTGCTCCACTGCAGGATTAAAAACTGGTAAGCTTTGCCCTAGGCCTCTGTGATGGTTAGGCTAATGTGTCAACTAGGCCAGGTAATTGTGTCCAGGTGTTTGTTCCAGCAAGCACTGGGCTAATTGTAATACAAGAGCATTTATGGACTTCAATCACCAGCGAGTTTACTGCGTGGATGGCTGATTACATCTGCATCAATCAGGGAGATTACATCATCAATGGGTGACACTTTTATCCAATCAGTTGAATGCCTTAAAAGGGGAAGTGATTTC